>CAUYON010201309.1:0-25270 GCA_963573935.1 Arctocebus calabarensis | reverse complement strand
TTGATGTGTGTTCCTCGACCTTGTCTCTTGGCTCAGCTCCAAACCGTTGGCTTTCTCACCAAATTTCTGTCCTTTAACTCTCCTTCTGGACAGGAGCGTCTGCAGAAAGCTGGCTACAGACCGCCATCTTGGCTCCTCCTCTCTTCTGCAAGAATTTTAGAAGGGAATACTTCCCTACATTGGAGTCATGCTGAAGATATGTAAACATTCAACACACATTTACAAATCTGAAAAATATAAAGTTGGACGTGTTCAACTTTTCCTATAACAGGCTATTAAGGAAAATGTGCATTATAAACTGTTTTGAACCAGAAAGGCCCAATTAATACTATCAAAGCAACAAACTTCATTTGTTTACTCCCAAGAACAAATTACTTGACAAGGAGTCCTGTTTAGATTAAGTAAGCATAGATACAGTGGCAGGGGTGTCAGTGATTGTTACTGTTGAGCATACAAAGTTGTAGAGCATTTCAGTAATTCTAAAGACAAATCTTTTCCTTAAAGGGGATCCATTTATGTTAGCCCTAGACAACGCAAAAGGACATTTGACCTCTATATAATAAACAAATAATTTGTATTCTGCATTGCTCCCAGTGGTAATAGTAACACATGTATCTGCTAATCTCATGATTTGTACAAAGAACAAAGTTGCCTTGAAAATCGGAATTTGCCCGTATTTTCAAAATTCTATAAGTCGGTTAAAGAACACTTTTGCAAGTAGAAGAGAACTATCTAAATGATGTGGCCCACTTCTGTCTGCCCCAGTCTCTCTCCCTGGGGCATCCAACTTGGAGGCCTCTGGAACCCTCCCTCTACTGTTTCTAGGATGCCTGAGTTTGAATCCTGCCTCCCTCCCTTCTCTTGTGTGACTGTGGTCATCGTTAGGGCTGCTCACTGAGATTCTGATCTTCTTGGGCACGTGGCATGTTTGTACTTCTCTTCCTTCTTGAAGAAAGTTGTGCTCAAATGACTTGCAGGAGGAATCAGAGTTCATGTCTCTGTCTTTCTCTTCCTCTCCTGTGCGTTGTCTCCAGCCTCACTGCAGACAGCAGAGGCCCTGTCACTGTGCATCTCCGAGAGGGAGCCGTTTAGAACAGAGCCCCAGTCACGCCACAGTGACATGCAACACGAACGAGGGATAAAACTGCTGTCCCACACCACTGAGATTCTGGGGCATTTGTTGATGTAATCTTACCTATCCTCAGTAATACAGTGACCTTGAACAAATACTGAACCCATCTTAGTTTCCTTATCTACAAAATGGGGATAATAACAGTACCTATGTGGCCGGGTGCAGTGGCTCACACTTATAATCCCAGCACTCTGGGAGGCCCAGGAGTTTGAGATCAGCCTGAGCAAGAGCAAAATAGTAAAAGTAGCCGGGTGTTGTGGCAGGCGCCTGTAGTCCCAGTTACTTGGCAGGCTAAGGCATGAGGATCGCTTGAGCCCAAGAGTTTGAGGTTGCTGTGAACTGTGATACAATGACACTCTACTGAGGGCTGCAGAGTGAGACCCTGTCTCAAAAAAGTAAATAAATTAATTGATAGATAGATAAATAAATAAATAATCGTACTCATGTGAAGCTTGGTGGGAGGATTAAATAAGATTACCCTGTTAAGGCATTTAGCACATGACAAATGCTCAATCAGTGTTGGCTACTATTATTACCATTATCATCATTATTAACCAGAAACGTGGGTGCTAAGATTTTTAAAGCTCCCAAAGTTTGCCTTATAGCCTTTTTAAAGAATTATTTTCCTTGCACATCTTTTTAAAATGTATCCCATCCTTTTCTACCTTAGAAATTTTAAGAGTTGAAGTCATCATTGTAAGTGGCAGTTGTCCCAGTGTAATGTGACATAGTTAAGGACGTGCTGCCTTCACAGGACCTGTGCTGCAGTGTTTTTGAGTTTTTTTGTGCATTTTCATGGCAGTTCTGTTCTCTGTCCTGGGCTGTTGTCAGGGTATTGTTGAAAACGTTTTCTTTCTAATCCCGTTGACTTTCTGGTATACTGCTTTCGATCTGTTGTAAATTTGGGAGATGTTAAACTAGTTTTGTTAGAATTTTATATAACTTAAAAGAAATTAGCCGGAAGTAAGTGACCCCTAGGTAAGTAAATGTTCCTGTAATATCTTGGAATAGCCTACTCACAGTTTTCTTTAAAAAAGCAAGAATCTCATACAATCTCAGCTATTATTTAAAACATTTCCATTTCACTGCAGTTGAGAAGCTAAGCAAGTCGAAATAGGACAGTGTTAGTGTCTCATCAATGTTGCCATCTGCCAGAAGCGTAAGCAGATGTGCATGAATTGTACACTTCTAGTGTAAACAAACAAGCTTGGGGGTGCTTGTGGAGGTTCACACAGCTGCCCTTGCTCCCTGCCTGGCAAGCTCATTCAAACCCAAAGTTGGGTCAGGAAGATATTGTCACCATTCCTGCCATTTTCAGAAGCCAGGGTTGCAAGGTAGAAAAAGGGGGCGGGAAAAAGAGCAGATTATCCCAATGCTCTCCTAATGTGAAAGTGGAGGTGGAAATTTGTCACTACATGTCAGACCCACTGGCCAGGTGTACGGCCCCTGGCCCATCTAGGTTCTGGAGGCTGACCGCTAGGCTACCTTGATCAGAAACAATTGCCCTTAGGTGCCTGAGGGCTATTCGCTTAGGAGAGAGAGAGAGAGAGAGAGAATTCGAGGGAGCAAAGCAGTCTTAGTAAGAAGAATACATCTTAGCAGTCTTAAGTAGAGAAAGAGGCCATGCAGGCGTTCTGCAGGCCAGAGAAGCGACAGATGAGCGGGTCCATGATGGAATGCGTGCTCCCGACTGCCTTCTCCTGCAGCCTCAGAGACACACTCCTGTGGCTCTTAACACCACAGGTGTAGAGACTGCCAATCACTGATGCTCTCCTCTCGAGAACTCTCATGCTTGTTAGGAGAGCCGAATCCCTCCCTATCCCTTATTACCAGGGTGTTCCATTACCAAGCTATTCAGCTATTTCTTTTCTTTTTTTTTTTGCAGTTTTTGGCAGGGGCTGGGTTTGAACCCGCCACCTCCGGCATATGGGGCTGCGGCCCTACTCACTGAGCCACAGGTACCGCCCCAGGTATTTCTCATAACTCTCACTCCTCCTTGCTATAAGCTATATGGGCTGCTACAATGACCACTTCCAGGTGATGTGAGCTTATTCCAGAATCCCAGGTTCTCTGCTATCCTTGATCCTGTGTTGTGTATATTGGGGCATTAAAGAAATAACATACTGCTAGTTTCTGACCCTCATCTACTTAACACATGTGATTAAGGTGAGTATCAGGGCAAATGATTTCTGAAAAACAATAAAAGGCAATACTTCTGTACTTGTCTGGCATTTGTTTTCTCATTTCTGAATTCATTTCTCATTTCTGGCGTTCATTTCTCCTTCTCCAACAGCCGTCAGACTTGCTATGGGGAGCAAAGCAAGGTAAGACTGGATAAAGAGACCCTAATTCCACTCACCCAGTTTAGATCACTTGGCTGCTCTCTCTTGGAATTTGGATCTTGAATGACAAAGTGATGGAAACCACTGGAATGGAATCACCACAGCAGCCACACTCTGAAGGGGAAAAACAACCCATCTGCTTCCGCAGTTTAGAGCCCCGGGACTCCTCCTGATCCCTGACCTGCTCCAGGAGTCTGGGAGAGACCGCCTTCCTCCCATAAGAAATTCCTATACAATAAGCTTTTATGTTTCACCGGGAGAATGAACATAGACATTTTAAATGTCAGTAAGTTTTAAAATGTATTGAATAAGAAGATAAGTTTACTTAGAACTTTAATGCTTTTTAAGTAGGGACAACTCTAAGCTTTAACGGTGAGGATAACATCTACCATTTCTTGACATTTGTGCTAAATGTTTTTTTGAAAAATATAGATGCTGGTGTATATATAGTTAATTGTTTTAAAATATATATGTATAACTTTGTATTTGGTGTTTCAATACCTCAATGAGTAAGATATTACTGTCTCCATTTTACATATGAAGAAACCAAGGCTGAGAGTGTTCATTTGGTAAAGTCACTCCCCTGGAAAGTGGTAGGGCCCAGGCCTGCGCCCACTGTGATACACTTCCTCCCAGCTCAGAATTGATAGGATTTTTTTGACTCAAAATAAGGGATAACCTCTTTTTTACTAGAGCTCTGGAGCAGAGCAGAACAAATGCGAATAAAAATAAGCAGCAGATTTACTGCACATCTCAAAAGTTTAAAAGGCTGTAAATGGTTTGTCCCCTGGGCCTGCGACCTTTACTATAATACATTTGTTTCCTGTTCTGTTTTCAACAGATATTTAATTCAGTCACACTAAATGATTCTAAGTTTAGTCAGAAACTTAAATTTAAAATTTGTCATTTCTTAAACCTTGTTGGATTAAATTAAAAAAAATACAGTTGTCATTTAAATTTTAATTGAATTAGAACTTTATTTTCTACATTGTTAGAATATGGTGTTTTCCCCTTGTTTCTTTCTATAAACTATTATGAATTTAGAATTTGCAAAATCCAATATAGTCCAGAGAAGTAATGTGATATTGTTCAACTAAGAATCATTAGAAACTCTAGATAGGGCGGTTTGTCAGTATAACTGGGATTTCTGAAGTTCCTAAATTGTTGAAAATTAGCTGACATGATAGGACTTTTTCACAAAAAAGAATAATTTAAAAAAATTATAGATACTTCTCAGTATTGAGGACTCTAAAAGCCATGAGGAATAGGCTTTGTGCCCAAGTAGCCCCACTGCTGAATCGTTTCAATCTAGTATTATTTATAAGATCCTTGTTGATTAGCCTTTTCCATTTTCACAATTCAGTTAATTTTTGAAATTAGTGCAAAATTTTCTAGGAAATTTGTCCTTATCTCATAAAAAGAATTACTTGTTTTTAATTAACTTGAATGATCTAATTACATATCATTATATAAAATACAGCCAGCCTTCCTTATTATTGGATTCCAGATCCCTGTGTTTAACCAAGGGAAGATAAATCTATTCAGGAATAAAGAATGCTGATTGCATGTGATGAACTGAACATGAACAGGCACTTGTGCCTTTTCTTTAGGAGAATAAAGATATAGTGCAACAGTATTTATATAGCATTTATATTGTATTAGGTATTATAATATAGAAATGATTTAAAATGCAGAGGAGGATATGGCTAGGTTTATATGCAAAACACAATGCCCATTTTATATCAAGGACATTGGCTCTGTAGATTTTGGTGTCCATGGCCGTCCTACAACCAATCCCCAGATGCCATGGGACAACTGCACATCTATGCTCACACATGATTCAAATGCAGTGCTCAAATATGAAAGTGTCTGTCATATTGTTAAGGATTATGAGTTCATATGACAAAAAATCTGATTTATACCATAAATGTTTGCCAAAAAAAACAAAGCAGAATTTTGAGATCTTGCCCAGTGCAAATACTGTACAACTAGGTAAAGAAGACAAAACAAAAAAAAGTATAATATACGTAACCAGTGCAGTCATCCCCGGTGTGTGCACAGCCAAACATGGGGGAACAATGTTCTGGTTTTCTCCAGGAATTCTCCCAAGTATTAAGCATAGTTCCTAGAACATGAACAGACTTGTCTATTCATGACTCCTCTTGGTTTACAAGGCACAGCCTGGTGAGGAAACAGCAGGGCTAGAGGAAGGGTCTGTGTCAGTCAGGGCTCTCCATGGAGATGCAGCGAGGGTGTGTGCTGTACATAAACAAAGAGGTTCATTTTAAGAACAGACCCAGGCAAATGTGGGGATAGGAAAATCTAGAATCTGTAGGGAAGTCAGGCCAGCAGGAGCTGATGTTTCAGTCTTCAGGTAGAATTCCTCCTCCAGGAAACCTCAGTGCTTTGCTCTCAAGGCCTTCTCTGATTGGATGAGTCCATTCGCATTACTAAGAGTAACCTGCTTTATTTAACGTAAGCTGATTGTAGGTGTTAACTGTGTCTACAGAATATCTTCACAGGAACACCTAGACTAGTGTTGGATTAACTAACCCTCACCAGGCCTCTGTGTGGTAACCATGATGGTGGATGATAGTCCCTGGAAGTTTTCCAGATGTATCCCAGTCTTCTAAGGACGGCTGGGGAAAGGAGGTAGGACAGGTGTCATCTCTTTTCCTTCCCTCCAAACATCCCCAACACCACTTCCCCAGTGCTTGTGCAGCCATGGTGGTGACAAGGGGAAAGTTGTGCTCCAGATATATTAGCAACTGAAGATTCAAGCACTTCTAGAAACTTCTTGAAAAGGTCAATATCTAGATGATTTTTTTGGTGGCTCTTGACAGTTACCTCTCGTAGGATTAGGTTGAAGGACATCAGTTTTTGGTGAAAATGATGCCTCCGGCTTCATTTTGCTAATGATGGCTTAAATAAAGTTTTAATTTGAAATGTCACATAAAAAAGCTATTTTGTCCTATCTCACCTTGGCTCAAATTTATAATAATCTTTAGCTCTAAATTGATACTATCAAAACAGTGGACAGGCTCAAGAGTAATAGGGGATTGGCTTTGAGGTTTCCAAATCTCTCTTGCTTTCAAAAACTCTTCCTTTTATAGCTACTTTATGCTAAAACCTGTGAAATGGGACACAAAATAGGAACAGTAATGGAAAGATGTGGATAGGCATAAATCCAGATAAGCATAAAATTATTCACTATTTAAAAGTATTTTAGTTATAATTCAAAATATGGGTCATGGAAAAATTAAAGGACATAGCAATGTTGTGAGACAAGCTTACAAGTCTATTTTGTGTTAATAGCCCAGTTTAATAAGAGGAATAGAATTTTTTTAGACAACATGATAAGCAGATGAAATCTTGTTTCCAACTTTACCTCCAGAAGCATGGATAGTTAATAAAGTCCTATGGAAATCACTTTCCTTGTCTCTTCCTAATAAAACCTAACCAATAAAAAATGCAACCTATAATGACCTATTGGACTAGCTACAAAATAAACACAGGCTTTCCCTTTATTTCAGAATAATTACAGCCAAGAAGTTCAAATGCTAACAAAACCAGAGAGCTATTATCATCCAATGGAGGCAAAATGTTTATTAATCCATAATCCCCAAGTTGACATGGCTGAAATACTACGGAGAGATTGACCAGCATTTGTCCCAAGTGACTTTTCAGCAGTTTTTACCTGTTTGTTCTTTTGCTAAAATACTAGCAAAGTTTATTTTGTTATTTTACAGAAAAGAATTTGAAGTTATCCATATTGTGTTAGAGTCAGGTGACCAAGGAAGGAGTCCTCAAAACCACAGAGAAGGGTGCTCTGTTTGCTTCAAAGAGAATTTATACAGGATCTTAGCAGAAACATCTGCTATTTTTTATAGCCAGATAAAACTATTGAGGTATGTTTTCTTACAGGTAGAAGCAAGATAATAGACTGTTATTAGGACCTCTACTTCTATTGTGTGACCTAATAAAAACATAACTTAGGTTTTCTACTTCCAACATATTACTTTTATAATCACAGATTAATGCTATGTTGTGTGTTGTGTGAAGTAGAGACTGTAAAGCAATTCTGACCTCATTTTCTTGTGAAAAGAAAAGAAGTGTGTCTTTTTCCTGCTCTGTGTCTAAGGCTACAGAATCGGAGTGTCCAGTGCTCACTTCTCAGAACTTGATGGTACACTTTTTTTGCCAGGCTAATGTCATTGGTTCCAAATGGCAATCAGGCTATCTGGCATAGTTAAATGTCCTGTCCTGCATCATATTTTTAGTTTAGTTCTTCACACATTAACAAACTTTTCTGTTCCCAAGTCTCACTTAGTGTGACTTCTGATTAAGCCGATATATCAGTGCTTGATTATTTGACGTCAAATGTAATTAATGTGATGCTTTCCTGTATTTCTTTGAACTGAGCTCAAATATATATATATATTAATAGTTCTTGAGGCTGAGAAGTTCAAGATCAAGGTGCCAGGAGATCCTGTATCTGGGGAGGGCCCACTTTCTAGGTGGCTGTCTCATTCTGTATCCTCATGCAGTAGGTAACCGTGGCATGATCATAGCTCCTGTAACCTTGAACTCTTGGATGCAAGTGATCCTCCTCCTGCTGCCTCAGAAGTAGCTGGCACTACAGGCATGTGCCATCACACATGGCTAAGTTTTAAAAATTTTTTGTAGGGATAAGGTCTTGTTATGTTTCTCAGGCTGGTCTCAAACTATGGTCTTAAGTAGTTCCTCCTGCCTCAGCCTGCCAAAATGCTCATGTTTCTTCCTATTAATAAACCACTAAGATCATTTAGGAGAGTTTCATCCCTATGACCTAATTGTTTCCCAGAGACCCCCCCCTCTTAATACCATCACATGAAAGAGGAGGATCTGATATATGAATGTTTTTGAAATATTCAGTTCAAGGCAAGGTCTGTTAAATAATTTTTAAAATTTTGTGTATTCTGTCTGCAAAAGATGGGCTAAGCTTGTGAGCTAAAACACAGATATGGTCCTCCTGTCCATTCCTCTCAACACTGCAGAAATAAAGGAAAATCATTACTCCGTTAACTAGAACAAGATACGAAAAAACATAGACAAAGAGAATTTGAACAAATTGTGTCTTCCAAGGAAGCCTTTTCCGTGAAGTTACGACTGGGCTGAGCTCTAAGAGGAGAGCGTGGTGTTCCAGGCAGTGGGAGCAGCACGTGCGAGAGCCTGACTGCCCGTCTTCAGTAGAGGGGCTTCACCTTCCTCGCCAATAAAGTTTTAATGCAAGTGAGAGTCTAAAGAACTTTTCCAGTTCAAATACTAAATAAATCACAGAGTGGCTGAGAGAATAAATTAATCAGTGGGACCTTCAACTGGGCTGTGATGGTTCAGCAATTGTGACGCAGATGGATGTGGTGGACTGAGAAAGAGGAGAGGGAAACGCAGACTTGTGAGATGTGGGAGAAAGAACTCTGGGCCCTGCGCTTCAGAGGGCTCACAAATCCCAAATGCACACATCACATCAAGAAATCACCTAAAAACATAAGCACTCATCATGAAGCATTCACCTTTGTGACTAACACTCATTAGACCCTGGGGAAATTCTGTTCCACTCTTCCCACCTGTCTTCCAGAAATAAAAGCCAATTGCATCTATGTGCCAGGAAGTGTTGTGCGTTATGCCGGCTCCAATTTGAGAAAAGGAGGACGCTTCAGGGTCCAGGGAGGTCTGGGCCTGCAGGAGCACTTAGGTGAGAAAAGATACATTAATTAACTTGTCAAAGCCTTTATTTCTTGGTATGAAGGGAATAGGTATTTGCATAATAAAGTTTCATTTCCAATTAGGGCAGAGCATCTATAGTCCTGCTTCTCTTCATATAAACCATATTCTCAATATTTGCAATTCTTACATATGGTGGCTGAGAATATTTTGCAATATTAAATAAATTCATATTACTTTTAAATTTGTACATAGCTACATCTAGATGTCATATGCCTAAAGTAGGATACTAATTTTTTTTGATACAGAGTCCATCTCTACAAAAAACCAAAAATAGATGCTATTTCTTAATATAAGCAGCTTGAAGGATATTGAATTCTAGATGTGAAAAACATATCATTCTTATAAAAATTGTTAATAGGTTAATTATATTTTCAAAAGCTAAATTTTAGTATTATTTAATTTTCCCTTATGATTTGATATTCAGTATAGCTATTATTTTGCCTATTAATTTAAATAATTTTATTAAATTTAAAAGAAAATAACAATACACGAAAAGCTTTCATTTTTTGCATTTTAAATTTATTTACAGTTTTTGATTAAAATATGTTCAAGGTTTAGGCCCTTTAAACAGCTAAATTTACTTTTTAGATAGTTAAAATGAGGGCCAATGAAGAAATAGAGAATTAGATACAAGTAGAGAACTTGATCTCAGAAACCACAAGAATTCTAGAAGAAAATGTTGGAAAAACTCTTCTAGAAATTGGCCTAGGCAAAGGCAAAGAATTTTTAAAGAAGACTCCAATGGTAATCACAGCAACAACAAAAATAAATAAATGGTACTTGATTAAATTAAAAAAGCTTCTGTGGTGCTAACGAAAAAATCAACAGACCAAACAGACAACTTATAGAATGGCAGGAAATTTTGACAAGCTATACATCTGATAAAAGGTTAGTAACTGAATCTACCAAGAAGTCAAGCAAATCAGCAAGGAAAAGGCAAAGGACCCCATTAAAAAGTGCTCAAAAGACATGAAAGGTAGCTTTTCAAAATAAGATAGACAAATGGCCAATAAACATATTTAAAAATCCTCAATGTCATTAATCATCAGGGAAATTAAAACTGTGATAAGATTGTCACTTTCCCCTTGTTAGTATGGCTTTTATTAAAAAGTCCTAAAACAAAAGATGCTAGTGTGGATGCAGAGAGAAGGGAATGCTTACATACTGTTAGGAGGACTAAGATCAGCATCCATGGAAAACAGTCTGGAGATTCCTCAGAGAACTAAAATCAGTATCCATGGAAAATAGTATGGAGATTCCACAGAGAACTACAAGGAGACCTACTAGTTGATCCAGCAATCCTGCTCCTGGGTATTTACCTGAAGGAAAAGAGGTCATTTTATCAAAAAAGACACCTGAATTTGCATATTTATTGCAGCACAATTCACATTTGCAAAGATGTGGAATAAACCCAAGTGCCTATTAATTCATGAGAGGATTAACAAAAACATGGTATATGTATATGGAGTACTACTCGGCCATTAAATGATGAATTAATGCCCTTTGCAACTATTTAACTAGAACTAGACACCATTCTTTTAAACAAAGTATCTAAAGAATGGAAAAGCAAACACCATATGTTCTTGCTATCAAACTGGAACTAACCATTGAGCACACTCAGTAGAAAACAAGGGGAATCTGGGAGGAGGGATGGCTGAAAAACTACCTAACTTGTACAATGGATGCTTAAGTATTACAGAACTGATCCATGTAATGAAAAACACTGGTAGTCCTGTAATATTCTGAAATTTAAAATAAAATGCTGTGAAGAAAAAAATAGAAAATTTTCAAAGAGAGGGTATATTTAAATTAAAATTAACATATTGGGGGTGGTGCCTGTAGCTCAGTGGGTAAGGCGCCCATCACATATACTGAAACTGGCAGGTTCAAACCTGGCCTGGACCTGCTAGACAACAATGACAACGGCATCAACAAAAAATTAGCTAGGCATTGTAGTGGGCAACTGTAGTCCCAGCTACTAGGGAGGCTGACGCAAGAGAATCGCTTAAGCACAAGAGTTTGAGGTTGCTGTGAGCTGAATACCATGCGGCACTGCCAAGGGTGACATAGTGTAACTCTGTCTCAAAAAAAAAAAAAAAAAATTAACTGGGGTGGTGCCTGTGGCTCAAAGGAGTAGGGCACCAGCCTTATGTGCCAGTTCAAACCCAGCCCTGGCCAGAAACTGAAAAAAAAAAAAAAAAATTAACATATTAGAAATAATGTAGGTGAGCAGAGTTCTGGCTACCATGACCCCCGAATTTTGCAAACAAGAAACTACAGGATCTTATTTAATGAAGATTTAACTGATGAAAATAATGTAAATTAACAAGAATATTATTCTTATGAAATACACAACTTAAATACCTCAGTCAAAAAAATATTCACTTTATGTTCTTCATTAAGTGAAGATTTAATTACTAATCAAAACAATGAGAATGAAAAAGAGAATCAATTTTATATCAACTTCATAACCCAGAAACAACAGAAGCCACTCTGACCTGCCTATTAGAAGATAGAGCAACAAATGGTCTTGATCTGCAGGTTGGGGAAGAAATCCTCCGGAGCACTGGACCAGACGAAGGTCGTGGGAATGGAGCCATCATGTCCTTCAGACAGGATGAGAATATTGCCAATAAAACACATGTCAATTCAAATCAATGATTGCAATTTTCCATTTTGTAAACATGGCAGAAATTTTAAAATTTCACCTTATTCCATATTCTTTCAAATAGGATATCATAGCAGCTGGCTTTTATATTCTCCATTTAGAGAGTATTTTGGTGTCTCATAACCAATCTTTTATATAGACATCAGCCAGTGAAACACTTAAATTTTCAATTAAAATATCACAAATGTTCTTTACACACAAGCAAGTGCAGATGTAATTACTATAACTGAAAAAGGGTAAAATATAGCAAACAATTGATAATATTCAATGAATAAAAGTAAATCTAAAGCTAGTATATGGGCAAAATATTGTTTTTTAGCTTTATTTAGGTGTAATTGACAAAAATTGCATGGCACAATGTTCTTTAAAGAATGTTGTAATCTTTAATATTCAACTAGGCTTAATATGTCTTTCATGGTATGGTAGTACAGTATTTACATAACTTAATGGAAATATTGAGGATTTGTAGAAATAATTTTGAAATTTGGTAAAAGAATGACCAAAAACTTCAGATGGGTAGAAAATCATGAAACAGATGATTCTCTGGTAAGAAATACTTAAATTATTATATAAGAAATAAGATGTGATAAAAAATCATCCCTAAAATATTAAAAAGCAAAAATTACTGAGTTCAACTAAATTGTCTCAGAAACAGAAATCTTGCTAAATAAATAACATTTATTTATATTTATTTTGAACCACTAGGAGAGAAAAATAAGGAAGTTGAAATTAATGAATATATTATTATTTTCATAACCATTGTGAAATGTTTAAATACAGGTTTTTAGTTAAGGGAAGAATTGAAAAACCAACTTTAGGTGAGACTCTGCGGCTCACTCCTGTAATCCTAGGAGGCTGAGATGGTGACCTGACTTGAGGTCAGGAGTTTGAGACCAGCTAATAGAAAAAATTTGCTAGGTGTGATGTCATGTGCCTGGATTCCCAGCTACTTGGGAGGCTGAGACAACAGGATCACTTGAGCTTAGGAGTGGAAGTTGCAGTGAGCTGTGATGATGTCATTGCTCTGCAGGAATGACAGAACAAGACTCTGTCCCTGCCAAAAAGAAAAGAAAAAACAACTTCTATTTTGAGCTGTGATTTAAAAGATTGTTTAGGATTAGACTATGATACTGGGGCTAACATGGTTGTTAATGACAGATGTGAACAAGCCAGAATTTGGGTGAGAAGTCTAGAAGTACATGCTGTTTGTGGTACATGGGTTGAGTTTGTTATTAAGAGGCACAGCTTCAACACTGCTGGTTTGTTGACAGTTTTTGCAATAGTTTAAATTATATTTGTAATATTTTCAGGATCTGTCCAAATGTGGAACATTTTGAAAAAAATGTAAGATTTGATCTAAGAATATTCTTGGATACATACTGGGAATGCTGATCAAATGCCATTAAAGCAATTACATTTAAACAAAATTCAAAATGTATGGTAGCAGTTAAGTGAAGGAGCAGAAAAAATTTCAAATAGTAACTTGAGGGTTTTGGCAGAAAATGAAATTAATTTTGAATATATTCACATATTTGCTTCCTATTAATAATATTAGCAAAAGCTCAGACATAAACAGAGCTAAATTTGGCCATATTAAGAGTTTAAGAATTTTAAAAAGTATTTAAAAAATTTTAAAACTCTTAAACTTTAAAGATGATTTTTACAAATAAGATGAAAGTGAATATGTAATATGTAGCAAAAGTGACAATTGGAAAAAATATATGAAAATTAAAATTAAGAAATAAAGATGTCCATATAACTATGAAGAAAAGAGTTGTAAATCAAAATGAATCCCCAAATTAGTTTTCATAAAGTCTACTTTCCCAGTAGAGATAAAAGTATATTATCAACCAAAAAAAATTTTAACAAGTTGAAGAATATTCTGTTGTTTTAAATTTTGTACAATATTCCAGAATTAAAAATATTTGAAAGCAGAAAAGTTACGATTGTGGAAATCACAGATGATAGCAACTTATATGATAAATTTAAAATACTTTGTTATATTTTGAGAGATAATAATTTATCAAATTCAAACATGTTAAATATTTGAGAATGGTGAGTGAAATTAATGTTCACTCCTGAACTGAGTTTTGGTTTAAAAGTTTTATTAACATTTTGAGCTGCTATTCTCTCAGCAGAGCTGAAATGTGGCTAATAGACCTATGTGATAACTTTGACCCAAGAAACTTCGATCGTCTGATTTGGCATTTTCTGTTACTATACCTCAAATTATGTGAGAATTTTGATTATAACATATAATTAGTAATATGTAGTAGTCTTTGTTATTTTTCTGACATTAGACATATAAAACTCATAACCTTACACATAGTAAATTTTTTTTTTTTGCTTAACAAGTTACTTGTCAAGATGATAGGACATATTTTACCCTGATTTGTAACTTTTAAATACAGGCCTCCGTTTGTGTTCTTGCTCCATCCCTACAACTGTTAAGGTTAAACCCAGAGAAACTGCTCCTTTAGTACACAAGAGAATGATAAAATAGGGGCAATGAATCTGTCTCCAGTGTGCTGGAGGCCCGTGCATGGTCAGCGTCACTTAGGTTAATGACTAGTAGGACAGGATTGAAGAAATCTTGGAGGTAGGCTGTAAGGATGGAAAACAGTGTTCCTTAAAAAGGTTTAGAACAGGCTGGAAAGAGCTTAAGAATACCAGATATTTGGTGGTAAGGATAAGGGGAAAAGGTTACTTTAAGTGTTTACCAGTAGTTCTCCACTCCTATTTTGAGACTTGCCACGGTAAAGACAAGTGCCCCAGAGCTAGATAATATTACCTGGGTTTAATCCTGATGCTTTCAGAAACCACTTATGCACTTAATGTCACCTGTGTGGGTTTTCTCATTTAGAAATTGTCTGAGTATTAACCTATTATACCTTATTGCTTTGATGGGTTGTAAATAAAAATAATTATAAAATACTTGGCAGTAATAAAGTCCAAATGAGTATGCCGTGATAATATTTTCTATGCCTAAAACATACTGGGAACTTATTTAGCATATAGTAATGATCTATTTGCCATATATCCTCTTAATTTTTAATTACTTTCTTGGAAACATTTTATATGGATAATCAGAATATTATCAGATTTAAGTGAACTTTTTTCAGACCTAATTATAGGCTTCTTTTCCTGGGAGGAGGAAGGGAGACATCCTCCTACCCCCTAAAAAAAGAAAGAGAAAGAAAAAGAAAAGACTCTACCTATGTACCTTGAACAGAGGAAAATTCAGTTCCATTTATTTATTCTCTCTCCAGCTGTCCTGGCAGCATTTAACAGATGGTCCTTGTTTTCTATTTGATAGATGGATGAACAAACATGTGCTTCACTTTCCTCCTGTGCAAGTAGTTTGTAATCTGACATGCACATCAGCTCTGACTGAGCTCAATTCATAAAATCACTTCCTCTGCCCACTTGGTAGATATTTCATTTCTCAAACATTAAACATCAAATTCAGAAGGACACTTTTCTTCACTTTGTAATTGAAATGACTTTGACCTGCTATTTTTGTTCTATTTTCAGCATTAATCTTTAAATAAATAATGTAAAAGTAATGTTGGAAAGTGTAATAAAAATCTTGCTTTTCTCTCTTAAGTGGCTATGGTCTATATCAACATAGATCACAATAGATTCAAATGTCTACAGATTTGGGGGTTTTTCTGTACAGTAGGAACCTATACTAGTTATATATATATTGATGTGTAACAGATTACTACAACAGTTTGTAGCTAAAACAACAACTATGTGTTACCTCATAGTTTCTGTGGATTGGGTAGTTGGGAGCTGATTAGCTGGGGGACTCTGATTTAGAATGTTTCATGAGCTTCAAACAAAGTGTCAACTGGGATTGCAGTCATCTTGAGATTTGACTGGGGCTGTCAGAACCACTTCCAACATGGATTATTCTCAAGACTGTTGGTAATTTCTTACCATGTATGAAATGGGGCTGCTCATGTGCGCTCAGCACATGGTAACTGATTTCCCCAAGAGTGAGAAACCTAGCTTTTAAAGTCACATACTATCACTTCTGTATTTTGCTGGTCATACAGACCAATCCTGCTACAGTGTGGGTGAAAGAATATTATATACAAGGGCATAGATAACAGGAGGCAGAGTCACTGAGAGTCAGCTGGGAGCCTGGCTACCACAAATGATGTTGTGTTTAGAGCACTTAGACACTACAGTTGAAGCCAAGATGCACTCAGCAGAAGGTGTGTTATTTGAATTCTTGAATATTTTTAGTCTTTGAGATATGTATTGGTTACAATTTGAGGTTATGATAAAAAAAATGTTGGACTTGGAACACAGAAACATCAGTCCAAATTCTAACTCCTGACTACTGTTGGAAGAGGTTTTATCTAAATCTGACCATCTCTCTTTATTTTTTTTTATTGTTATTACCTTTTTTAGAGACAGAGTCTCAGTAGAGTGCTGTGCTGTCACAGCTCACAGCAACCCCCATTTCTTGGGCTTAGGCAATTTTCTTGCCTCAGCCTCCCGGGGCTGGACTACAGGCACCCACCACAACACCTGGCCATTTTTTTGTTGCAGTTTTTCAGGGCTGGGTTCAAACCTGCCACCCTCGGTATATGGGGCGTGCATCCTACCCACTGGGCCACAGATGCCACCAACTATCTCTCTTTAAAACAGGGGAATTAATACACACTTGTGTATGCTTAATAGATTGTGATGCAAGATAAAATCCTTGTTTAAGTATAGTGCCAGATGTATAAGAGATAAACAAATACTACTTTCCTTTCCTTCCTCTTTTTCCTCAAGATATACAAGCAGAATTTCTCAAATATTGTGCCACAAAATAACCATCTTTCACCTTGCCATACCTCCAAAGCCCCTGGGTCTGTTGCCTCAGGCCAACAGTGGCGTCTTCCAATGTGTCAAACAAATATCCATATCCTATATGTTTATAATTGTGAAACACTTTGGATATCACTTCTGTAAAAGAGAATTTATATAAAATAGCTGCTAGAATATAATAGAGTATTGGTAGTACTACCCAGAGCAATTAGGCAAGAGAAAGAAATAAAAGGAAACTTGAAAGGAAGAAGTTAAATTGTCCCTGTTTGCAGATGACATGATCTTATATATAGAAAACCCTAAAGACCACCAAAAAATAAAATATAAAAACTGTTAGAGAGTTCAGTAAACTTTTAGCACACAAACTAACACAGAAAAGTCAGTAGTGTTCTGTGCACTAACAGCAAACTGTCCAAAAAAAAAAAAAATACTTAGCGATAAATTTAACCAAGCCAGTGAAGTTTCAGTTGTACACTGAAAACTATAAAACCTTGTGAAAGAAATTAAAGAAGATACAAATAAATAGAAAGATATCCTGTGTTCAGAGATTGGAAGAATTGATATTGTTAAAATGTCCACACTACCCAAAGTTGTCTAGACATTAAACATAAACATAATCCCTATCAAAATGCCAATGTCATTCTTCAAAGAAATAGAAAAAAAATCCTAAAATTTTTATGGAAATAGAAAAAACCCTAAATAGCCAAGGAAATCTTGAGCAAAAGAATTAAGTTGTAGGTATCATACTACCAGACTTGAAAATATTCTACAAAGCTATAGTAACCAAAGCAGCATGGTACTAGCATACAAACAAGACACATATACAGAATGTGTGATAAAATAGATAGCCCAGAAATAAATTCACACATTTTCAGGCAACTTATTTCAACAAAGGTGCCAAGAACAGGAAATAGGGGAAATGACAATCTCTCCATTAAATGGCATTGGGAAAACTGGATATCCACATGCAGGGGGTAAAATTAGACCCTTATCTTATACCATATAAAAATAAACTCAAAATGGATTAAAGATTTAAAGGCAAGACCTTAAACTATGAAATTAGTAGAAGAAAATATGGGAGAAATGCTCCATGACATTGGCCTGGACAATGTTTTGGATATAACCCTGAACACAGACAACAAAAGAAAAAATAACAAATGGGATTACATCAAACCAAAATGCTTCTGCACAGCAACAGAAACAACAGAGTGAAGAGACAACCTACAGAATTGGAGAAAATATTTGCAAACTACATCTGACAAGAGGTTAATATCCAAAAAAATAAGGAACTCTAAACAATCCAATAATAAGAAACAAATAGTCTCGGCTACTGTAGCAAGTGGTTACGGCTCCAGCCACATACACTGAGGCTGGCAGGTTCGAACATGGCCTGCACCAGCTAAACAACAATGACAACTGCAACAAAAAAATGGCCAGGTGTTGTGGCAGGTGCCTGTAGTTCTAGCTACTTAGGAGGCTGAGGCAAGAGAATTGCTTAAGCTCAAGAGTTTGAGGTTGCTGTGAGCTGTGACATCAGGGCACTCAATGGAGGGTGACAAAGTGAGACTCTGTCTATAAAAACAAATAAACCAACAACAACAAAAAAACCCAATTAAAAAAATTAGGCAGAAAGTACACACCTATAAACCCAGCTATTTGGGAAGCTGAGATTACTTGAAACCAAGAGTTCATGGGCAACAGAGTGAAGCTCATATATAAAAAAAGAAATAATAAATATAAATTAAAAAATAAATAATAGACAAAGGAGCTGAATAGACATTTCTTGAAACAAGACATACAAATAACTGACAGGTGTTGAAACATGCTCAACATCACTAATCATCAGGTAAATATAAATTAAAATCATACTGAGATGTTACCTTGCACCTGTTGGAAAGGCTCTTCTCAAAAAGACAAAAAGTAATGTTTCAGAAAATTAAAAATCTAACTACCAAACGATGTATCAATCCCAATTTTTAGATATATGTCCAAAACATATGAAGTCAGTATGTTGAAGTGATAACTGAAATCCCATGTTTATTGCAGCACTGTTCACAATAGCCAAGATATGAGTCAACCAGTGTCCACCACTGGATGAATGGAGAAAGAAAGTATGGTACAGTGGAATTTCTATCCAGGCATAAAAAGAAGGGAATTCTGTTATTTGTGACATGAGTGAACCTATTGGATGTTATGTTAGGTGAATTAATCCAAATAGAGAAAAACAAATACCATATGATCTCCATTATATGTAGACTCTAAAAATGTTGATCTCACATTTTCAATAAGAAAAGAAGGAGTAACCCCATTTCTATGTGGATAAGAGACTTGAAACAGAAACTTCTCTGAAGAAGACAGGTGCATGGCCTGCAAATACGTGAAAAATGCTCATCATCTTTAATCATCAGAGAAATGCAAATCAAAACCACTTTGGGATATCAGCTAACTCCAGTAAGATTAGCCCACATCACAAAATCTGAAAACTATAGATGTTGACATGGATGTGGAGAGATGGGTACGTTTCTACACTGCTGGTGGGAATATAAGCTAATACGACCTTTTTAGAAAGAAGTTTGGAGAACACTTAGGGAACTAAAAGTAGACCTAATGTTTGATCCTGAAATTCCTCTATTAGGTATATACCCAATGGTCAAAAATCATTTTACAATGAAGACATTTGCACCAGAATGTTTATTGCAGCCCAATTCATAATTGCCAAGACATGGAAACATCCCAAGTGCCCATCAACCCATGAATGGATTAACAAATTGTGGTATATATACACCATGGAATACTATGCAGCGTTAAATAAAAGGAGACTTTTTTTTTTTTTTGAGACAGAGCCTCAAGCTGTCACCCTGGGTAGAGTGCTGTGGCATCACAGCTTACAGCAACCTCCAATTCCTGGGCTCAAGTGAATCTCTTGCCTCTGCCTCCCAGATTGCTGGGACCACAGGCGCCTGCCACAATGACTGGCCATTTTTTGGTTGCAGCCATCATTGTTGTTTGGCGGGCCTGCGCTGGATTCAAACCCACCAGCTCAGGTATATGTGGCTGGCGCCTTAGCCCGTTGAGCCACAGGCGCCGAGCCATAAAAGTAGAGTTTTAAGTCTCCTTTTCATGAATAAGGAGACTTCACACCTTTTATGTTTACCTGGATGGAGCTGGAACATATTCTTTTACTAAAGTATTTCAAGAAAGGAAAAAAGTACCCAATGTACTCAATACTACTATAAAATCAATATATAACAACCTACACACTCATATGAATGATAAAACGTAACTATAGTCCAGAAAGTAGAAGGGAAGAGCAGAGAGAGGGGAGAGGGGAGACCAGGAAGAGGGAGGGTATTTGGGGGGAACTCACCTAATGTGTATGATGCAATGGTACATTTCAAAACTATTAAGAAAAGGGTATAATTGTCTTACCACAACAAATAAGTGAGGTGATGGATGTGTTAATCTGTTCGATGTAAGCATTTCACATTGTATATCAGTACACTGAAGCCCATAAATGCATCAATGTACACAGTTATTTAATTTAAAAAAAAGAAAGGGGTTACTTTGAGAGAGGTTGTGAAGATATGGGGAGAAAAGACACAGATTGGGGTGAGACTTTTCAATGTACGTAATACCTTCTTTTAAAACATTCTGAGCCAAATAAATATATTACCTTTTTAATAAAGAAAAATAAAATATAACATATGCAGTCCAAACCAGATGAGACTGCAGACTGAATGTGGCCCATGAAGGCCACTTGCAACTTCTGAGTTACACAAATCTCTAAAATTAAATCATGGAAGTCTGAATCATTGCTCCATTCATTCAGCTAACACTTGTCAACTCCTCCTGAGGTCTACATGTTGAGGTGCTAGGGGACTATCTGTGGCCTCAAGGAAGCTCTTCTCTAGATCCTAGTGGCACTGCTTGGGGAATATTTAAAAAGAAATATCTATTTTGTAGCAACTTGAGTTAGAAAGTGTTTTCCAGCTGCATCTCTAGTGATAAGTAAGACTTGCCTGCAGATTAGCAATAATCAAATATATACAAAGTTGATTTTAAAGGCCATATAAATATTTTGATCTTAACTATCTTGAAATAAACCCTTCTAAGTCTTGTTTGTTCAATTAATTTGTTTGGCAAATATCTTGTTCATTAAGCCAAGATAAAATTAAAGGCAAGCCAAGTCAAACTATTGCAAATTCTCAATAAAATGAGGATCTATTAGTGAAACTTAAATATATTTGGAAATATTTCTCAATAGAGGCAGGTAATATGAATAAAGAGAAGAGGGGGGAGCAGAAATAAAATAGAAATCCATTCTATCTTCCTTTGTAGAAAAAAAAAAAAGATGTGACATAGCCTCCTTGAATCTAGTAACGTAATCTTGGCATAATAATCTTATCTCTTCTGGAGGTGTATTTTGGCTTCTTTTCCCATCTCCCCTCTGCCATACCCCCCTTAACTCCTGGAAATGCACAGTGCACGCAGAAAAGCAGCAAGTTCTCTGCTGCAGTAACACAGAGACCTGTGTTCCCCAAGTCCCTGTGAAAGTGCCAATGGAAGTTTAGACTTCCAGGTGTAGAAATACATTCCCATCATGACGCTGGAAAAGGTTTCAGATTTCTGGACCTTTAAGATTCTGCTGCCTGGAAATTCTGTTCAGGAGCACTTTGCTGGGTGAGTAATTGTCAGGCAGCAGTTACTCAAGACAAATTTTACTGGTTTTGAACTGACTTTTTTGTGTGTGTGTGACAGAGTCTTATTATGTCCCCCTCGGTAGAGTGCCATGGTGTCACAGCTCATAGCAACCTCAAACTCTTGGGTTTAAGCGATTCTCTTGCCTCAGCCTCCCAAGTAGCTGGGACTACAGGAGCCCACCACAATGCCCACATATGTTTTGGTTGTAGTTGTCATTGATGTTTGGCAGGCCAGAGCTGAGTTTGAACCACCAGCCCTGATGTATGTGGCTGGTGCTCTAGCCGCTGAGCTACAGGTGTCGAACCTGAACTGATTTTAGTATCTTTAGAAAGCCTGACTATGTTCCTAATCAGAATGTCACCCTGAGAACTCCAGATGTTAAATAACTTTTTATGGGAAGAAAAGGGTTCGTTAACATTTTGTCATGTATGTCTGGATAAATGATTCCTTCTGCGCAATGAAGGAATTTTTATGTGTTTAATAATACTTGTTCTAGGTTAAGAGTTAATATCATATTCAGTAGATTTTTGCATCTGTTTCAGTTGTCTTTTGTTATATCACAAAGCCTCCAAAATTCAGTGGCTTAAAACAATTTATTGTACATGGTTCTGTAGATTGGCTGGGCTCACCTCTCATTTTTGTGTGTGGGGACCTCTCATGTGGTGGCGGTGGCTGAAGTAGTCTGAAGGCTTGACTGAGCTGGGGATCTAGAGGGGCTTCTTCACTCACGTCTTTGGAGCCTCTTCTGGGATGGCTGGCAGAGCTAGAGGCCGACTCCTCTCCGTCGCTGTCCACACGGCCTCCTCATATGTCTGGCTTAGGATTCCTTATAGAGCTGCAATCTAACTATAGAGTTGTTGAATTTCTTTTGGGGGAGCTTTTTCCTCTAGAGTAGGATTCAAGAGACCTCGGGAGAAAGCTGCAAGGCTTTTAGTGACCTAGCTTAGGAGGTCATACATCATTACTTTTGTTGCATTCTGTTGTTCAAAAAGCTAGTCATACACAGAAACCAGCTGAAAGAGCTGGAACAGTTTGAGCAATAAGAAAGTAAAGTAGGACTAAATTATAATCCAAAGTATGAGATAGGATCTGTGTATTCATATTGATATAAATAAATGAATAAGAAACGAAAAATATCCCTTGAAGAATTTAAAGATTCATATGGAAGCATAAACCCCACTCTGTAAGTGTGGGCAGGTCACAGTAACTTCCTTCTGGACAACACAGCGCAGAAGAGAGGAGAGGCTTTAGCCTGTGATCAGGTCAGTGTCAGAGTGTGACTCACACTGATGGTATGCATGCTTAATATGACGTGAAAATGGCACTTTGCTTCTGTGGCCTTCCTCTCCAAGCCCCTAACTTCAGTGTCATCATGAGAAAAACATCAGACAAATTCTGATAGAGGGATGTTCAGCAAAATACTTGACCAGCACTCCTCAAAATTGTCAAGGTCATCAAAAACAAGGAAAGTCTGAGAAATTGTCACAGTCATGAGGAGCCTAAGGAGACGTGACAGGTAAACGTAATGTGGGATCCTGGAGCGGAAAACAGTACTAGGCAAAAACTAAGTAAATCTGAATAAACTGCTATGGAGTTTGATGTATTAATATGTGTTCACTAATTATAAGAAATGCACTGCACAAATATAAGATGTTAATTATAGGAGAAATTGGGTAACAGGGGACATGGGAACTCTCTGTACTGTGGTCTCACTTTCTCTGTAAATTTAAAACTGTTCTAAAAAATAAGGTCTATTTAAAAAAAATAGCCATAGGGTCAGCCCAGGTTTGAGGGTAGGAGAGCGGGTGGTGTGGCTCTTGGGTCTCTCAGCAGGGCCCGCCCACTGATTCTCTTGTGAGGACCCACCTGTTCCGCCTCCTAGTTCCAGCTCATGTGGCTGGAACCTCAGCCTCAGGTTCCAGAGTTAGAACTAGAGGCTAAACCTAAGGCAGTTAATTGATTTATCTCCCTTACCAAAATCGTGAAATTGCCTCTCCTTTAATGCAGGATATTTTCAGGTGTGAGTGGTGACTAAAGCTGGGACAATAAAGTAATTCCAGGTCTACTGGAAAGGTCCCTCTGGCTTTAAAGTTGGGTATAAGAGAAGTGGGAGCTGCTGTCCCTTATCTTGCCAAAGGGAAGATAGAATTTGGAGGTGCCGAGAACTGTCAAATAGAGTCTGATAAAAGTCAACTAAGTGGCGTAACTGGATGGATAGAGCCAAGCTTTGGAAGAAACAAGCTGTGGGACATTTTGGACTCCACAGTCCATCCCTCCTTGGAAGAGCTCTGCCTCTGGGGAATTCTCAATAGTCCTTTTGTTTGGCTTGAGTCAGATTGATTTGAGATTTTTTTGGTCCCTTATAAAGGAAAAAGTTCTCAAACTATGGAACAAAACAATGAACTGTCCTGTTTATTTCTATGTTAACTATGATCAGATCATTAATTTAAGATTGCTGCTCTTTCTGAGTATGATCTGTCTGTTTCAGATAATCCATTATTTATCTAAACATTGACTTGCAAAGAATAAATTGGTTAACATGCCAATAAATGTTAGATATGATTAATTATTATTGTTTCAGCTTACTTTAAAAGGCTGTCTTTTTTACACCATCTAGTTTTAAATATGCATATCATTATCATAGTAAAAAAATCAGAGGAGCCATATGACAAAGTGGCTAAGAGGGTGTGTTTTGTTATTTAATAGGTTTGGGTTCAAATTCCAACCCTGCTTTTCACTGCTATATAAACCTAGAGAAAGTTATTCAACCTCTCTGAGCCTCAGTTTCATCCTCTTAAAAATGAGAATAAAGGTACCTCATTATAGTAATGCTTGAAGAGGTCCAGGCTTAGTGCCTAACACAGAATAGCTATTCCATCAAACGTAATTATATTATTTTATGCTATGTGAAGAGGAAATACTGAAATATTAGTTAGTCTGTAAAAGACTGGTAATATAAAGCAGAAATCCATGGAGTGAAAATCCTGAATGTGTATCTTATATCAGTGTACATATGACCCATCCAAAAATTAAAATGCAGAAAACGAAGTCTAGAAATTTATAAAACATGTTTATTATAGAAGATATGATTGCTAGTCTATTTGAAAATTTTTGTTTACCATACTTTTTCCAAGATGCAAAATTAAAAACACTAATTTAAAATGTATTATGATACCCCTTCATTGGTATAAAATCAACTATGTTCTTCTAAAACAGCGGTTCTCAACCTGTGGGTCGTGACCCCTTTGTAACAATGAAAATATATCCTGCATATCAGGTATTTACATTATGATTCATAACAGTAACAAAATTACAGTTATGAAGCAGCAACAAAAGTAATTTTATGGTTGGGGCTCACCACAACATGAGGAACTGTCTTAAAGGGTCACGGCATTAGGAGGCATTAGGAAGATTGAGAACCACTGGTCTAAAAACTATAAATGGACAAGTTGCACAATGCTGAGTAGTAGGTTGAGACATCCATTTGTTAATAAAATAAAAGTGACCTCATAGTCAATAAAGGGCATCAAATTGAAAATTTTAAAAGAAAGGGACTGACAAATAGTATTCTATGAATCCATTTAAAATATAAAATAGGTTTTAAAAATGGCTTTTTAAGGCTCGGCGCCTGTGGCTCAGTGGGCTAAGGCGCCAGCCATGTAAACCTGAGTTGGCAGGTTCAAATCCAGCCTCGGCCCGCCAACCAACAATGATGGCTGCAACCCAAACAAAAATAGCCGGGCGTTGTGGCAGGCGCCTGTAGTCCCAGCTACTTGCGAGGCAGAGGGAGGAGACTTTCTTGAGCCCAGGAATTGGAGTTTGCTGTGAGCTGTA
>CAUYON010201308.1:0-16850 GCA_963573935.1 Arctocebus calabarensis | reverse complement strand
AAAAAAAAAAAAAAAAAAAAAAAAACAATGACGGCTGCAACCAAAAAAAATAGCCGGGCATTGTGGTGGGTGCCTGTAGTCCTAGCTACTTAGGAGGTGGAGGCACGAGAATAGCTTGAGTCCAGGAGTTGGAGGTTGCTGTGAGCTGTGATGCTACAGCACTCTACCCAGGGCGACAGCTTGAGGCTCTGTCTCAAAAAAAAAAAGGTGGCTCGGTGCCTGTGGCTCAACGGGCTGGGGCGCCAGCCACGTGCACCTGAGCTGGCGGGTTTGAATCCAGCCTGGCCTGCCAAACAACAGTGACAGCTACAACCAAAAAAAAAAAAAGGAAATGGCGATGCCTGTGGCTCATCGAGTAGGGCGCCGGCTCCATATACTGAAGGTGGCAGGTTCAAATCCGGCCTCGGCTGAACTGCCAAACAGAAAAATCGCCAGGTGTTGTGACAGGCGCCTGTAGTCCCAGCTACTCAGGAGGCTGAGGCAAGAGGATCACCTAAGCCCGGGAGCTGGAGGTTGCTGTGAGCTGTGGTGTGACGCCACGGCACTCTACCGAGGGGGATAAAGTAAGACTCTGTCTCTACAAAAAAAAGGAAATCTTTGCACAAGTCAAGAACTGTTAAGGGGCTGAGCACAGTGGCTCAAGCCTGTAATCCTAGCACTCTGGGAAGCCGAGGCAGACGGATCACTTGAGCTCATGGGTTTGAGACTAGCCTGTGCAAGAGTGAGAACCCCCTGTCTCTACCAAAAAGTCAAAAACTGAAGCAAGAGAAAGGATCATTTGAGCCCAAGAGTTTCAGGTTGCTGTAAGCTATGATGCCACGGCAGTCTACCAAGGGCAACAAAGTGGTGAGACTCTGTCCCATAAAAAAAAATAAAATAAAATAAAGAACTGTTAAGGGTCTCAGATGAGGGCGGGTCAAGCTGTAACATGACCCACAAGGCCTAACTTACCAGGATGTCCAAGCAGGCAGCCTTGAGCAGAGTAATCTGGTCAGCAATGCTAAGCCCTGTAAAACCGGGCAACCGCTTGGCAAACTCCACAATCTTGATAATGCACTTGGTGGCCAACTCACTGAACTTGTCCCACAGCCCCAGATCCAGCTGTACCCGGTGGTCTGCACTAGAGTTCTGCAGCAGGAGAAGTGGAAGGTTAGAATGCAAGATGTGGCCCACTTCTGGGTGCTATCCTCTCTGCTAATACTCTAAGCTCTCCCTTCTACATTCTGATGCCCTCCTTGTCCTTATCACCGGACCATAGCCTCCAACACAATCCACTCCCATCCCCCAATGTTGTGAAGAGTACCCTGCCCTCTCCAGGACTCTGCCCATTCCTCACCGTGGTGTATTTGCCCAGCTGGCAGAGCGAGGGGAAGGTCTCTTGATGGGCTTTGCTGACCTTGGTGATGAGCTCTTCTAACTGTGGGCTCAGCTCATAGCTGTCAGGTGACCCTTCTTCCTTTACCTCTTTCTTCTTCTTGTTCCGGTCATTCCGCACAGCTTGGGAATGGAGGTGCAAGGAAAAGGTCGGGACCCTCCAAGCCTCGCTTTGGACATCTCTTACCCTAATTTAAAGTGCTGAGTACTTATCATGAATGTCTATTCTCTGTTGCCCTAATTCATGCCTCAGTTTCCCCACCTTCTGTAATATTATCTCCTATTCCTAGGCTGGCTCTCCCTGGCCCCACCCAGGGCATGAAGCCCCTGTTCTCTCCCCAGGCCATTCAGCTCCATGTCTCCATCCTGCCCTTCCTGTCACCCCGCAGGGGCTGGGAGGGGGGGGGAGCAGGATATGCAGGCAGCAGGATATCCACTTATAGCCTTGGCAGCACAATGGGGGGGGGATAGAGGAGGGGCCACACCAAAACCATCTCTGGCTCAGTATGGGGAACAGGAGAGAAGAGGGAATTGGCAAGAGCACCTTCCCCATTTCTCCATAAAACAGGGGGAATGTGAGCCCTTATTCACCCATTCAGAGGAAGCTCTCAGGGAGGGGAGAATGGGAAAGGGTGGGGTCTCCAGGGTGAACAGAGCTAATCAAATAGGATTGGCCTGGGAGGTAGCACTTCAGGGCGCCATAGATCTCAGAGGTCAGGGAAGTGGGAGTAGACAGAAGAAAGAGGGTGGTAGTCACAATGTGGAACAGGCCCCTGCCCATGCCATGGGTAGGAGCCTACCTTCCTTGGACATGCCCACTTCGAAACATTTCTGCAGTCGGCAGTACTGGCAGCGATTCCTGGTCACTTTGTTGATAATACAATTTTTGTCGCGGTGACATGTGTACACCATGTTCTTCTGGATGCTGCGGCGGAAGAAGCCCTGGAATAGAGGGGAAGGGGAGAGGAGAGTGCCAATGGAACAGGATGCTGGGAATACCAGCCTCTCATAGGCCTTGCAGGTTGCCCCAGGCCTGACCCAATCAGTTAACCGCCTATGTGCGGAGCAACTCCCTCTCATTCCTAGCACCTGTGTCCCTGCTCTCTGATCTTACCCAGGTCATTCTGGACCCCCATCCGCCCACCCCCACCATGTACATACCTTGCAGCCTTCACAAGAGCTGACCCCATAGTGGTATCCAGAGGACTTGTCATTGCACACGAAGCATGGCTTGTAGACCCGAGGAGGCGGAGGGGGCGAGGGCGAGCTGGGCACCATCTCCTCTGAGCTAGTGCTTTGTGTCTCCACCGCTGGGGAGGAAGCAGTGATGTGCAGGTCAGGAGAGAAGGACACCACAGACCTCCAGGCCTCCTCACCATGCATATCCCATGCTTGCTTCTTCCTGCGGCCTACTGATGACAGCCATCACTATGACAGTGTGCTAGTTCCTGCAACCAGGTACAGCCCCGCAGTAAATACTCCTAGAGTCCCCTGAACAGCCACTATTACTGCAGCTTGACATAAGTGTATCACCTCCACCCCCCACAGTTGGGCCAACTTCTCCACAATAATGCCTATCTGACATTGATTTTCCAAATTGCAGACCAAGACCATCCTGGAAATTAACTTCTCTAGGCTTCAGTTCCCCTAATAAGGTGGGTGAATGGAAGGGTCAAGCTGCAGCTCTGAGTTGTCTAGTCACTCCCTGTTGATTTGGCAGATCCTTGTCAGGTAGTCTACTTTCCACTGTCCTCCTCCCTGTGGGGCAACAGATCTGGGGGAGGAGGCAATCACAGGCCACCTGTGGCTGGCACCTGGCTGAATGACCTGCTGGGATACTTAGTAGTTAGAATAGGACCTCATTATCTCAGATAGTACAGGGCAGATAATGTTTATGCTTGTCCCTCTCATATCACCCCCCAAAATAACCACCACAGTCCTTTTCTCCAGAAACCATTGAGACAGTGGAGCAAATGGGACACAGGATCAAAAGAGGAAATTAGAGGATACACAACGGCCTTGTGTATAACTGAAGAAGCCAAGGACAAGAGAAAGGAAGGGACCAGCTCAGTGCCACACTGCCATCCTCAGCACATGGGAAGGTCAAGACTCTCAGGTTCTCTGATTAGATCTAAATGGCTACAGTCAGAGCAGATGGGGAAGGGGAGACTTAGGTATTTGCTCAGATCTTCAGGTCTAGAAGCTCTTAGGAGTATAGCAAACCAATAAGTGAGATGACAGTGGGTAAACAGGGCTGATGGGAGAGGGACTCATTTTTGGACCCTCTCTGAGCCTATGTCTTCACGCTTAAACTGCCTCCAATGAAAATATCTGACTGCAGCTCAAAAAGGGTCTGAGCCCCACAAGGTATGGACAGCATACCCTCTGTTCAAAAGGCTGCTGGTGCTCAGCGCCTGTGGCTCAACGGGCTAAGGCGCCAGCCACATACACCTGAGCTGACGGGTTCGAATCCAGCCCGGGCCTGCCAAACAAAAATGACAGCTGCAACCAAAAAATGGCCGGGCGTTGTGGCAGATGCCTGTAGTCCCAGCTACTTGGGAAGCAGAGACAGGAGCCTCGCTTGAGCCCAGGAATTGGAGGTTGCTGTGAGCTGTGATGCTATGGCACTTCTATCCAGGGTGACAGCTTGAGGCCCTGTCTCAAAAAAAAAAAAGGCTGCTGGATATCTGTGTGTGTGTGTCTCATCTTCAGAGGCTAGGAAAATCTGTAAACTGTTCAACCTGTAGGACCTGTTGCCCAAACCTATAGGGCCCAAGTAATACAACAGATCCTTAAGACCTTTCTTAACGAGTGTTCCATGCATCCCCCTCATGAACACCTCTTTCCTTCTAACCCTCTGCAGCCCACCTGGTCAGAAGCCCCTCCCCCTCAGTGAAGCCAGAGTGGGGAAGGAATGCCCAGGATGCCAGGGTTCCAGGCTAGCTCCACCCACTCCCCCAGGAGGGAAGCCCTCCCTCTCCCAAAACACAATTAGCATAAGAATCCTGCCGGAGTGAGATTCCTCAATGAAAAAGGAGAGAGAGGAGGGGAGGAAAGAAGGGTGCCAGGAGTCTATTCAAGACTGGGGGGGAGTTTCTGGAGAGGCAGATGCTGAGAGATGTGGGGAGGGCTGGAATGCCTTTCTGGACCTCTCCTCCATGTTTAGGCCCACCACAGTGCCCTCCAAGGGCATATGTTCTGCCCCAGGTCTGTGCCGGGGTGGTGCTTGCTCTGGTGCTGACGCCCTCCCTGCCCGCAGAGCGCTGCCTCATTTCCTCTCTTGCGCAAGGACCTGGGCGCGGTCAGACTGGCATGAGGCAGTGCCAGCCAATTATAAGACAGGGGGCCTTGGAGAGACAGACCCAGGGGCAGCTTTTCCTGTCTATCCGATACTGTACCACCCCCATACCCTGAGCCCTGAAGTGCAGCCCAGTGCCTCTGAGGTCAGTCTTTAGGTAGAGGGTCCCAGAAGGCTAACTGGGTCTGCTCCAATCTTACCCTCTCACCAGCCCAGAGCTGAGACCCCACCACCGAGATGCTGCTCCTGGGCTAAGCAGGGGCCCCTGCTGAGGAGAAGGGGGGTAGGCTCTGGGTTTTTCTCCTTTTAAAGCCCAAATTGCTGAAATTGAGGAAATTCCTGGCCAGGCTGAGCGGAGCTTCAAACAAACTCTTTATAACCGGCTGTAAATGCTCCCAGCTGCGAGGCCCAGAGCTGAGCAGCCTAGACTCACAATCTAGCACACACCTCCTTGGAGACACACACACTCTCACAGATCAACATACAGGGCACCAAAGCAAGGCATATTAACAATGGGCTCCTACAACCCTGACCAGATTCTGGTACAGAGGAATACATAGATAAAATAAAGACCTACTCCAGCCATGCTGTGGAGGTAGACCTATAAATCACAAGGCACACAAGACACACAACACTAAGGACTTGGCCACATATTTACAAAAGCACTGTTCTACCCCCAGACAGACTCCCTAGCCTTCCAACACAGCACTAGGACACCAACACCTCCAAACAGGCACAAACATACCATCCAGCACTTCTCTCTAAGCGACTTCCCTCTCAAAGTGTATGTGGCAAGCCTGACGCTGGCTTTGTGTGCCCACCAGGATCCTAGAGGCCCAAATTACTAGTCCAAATTAAAATGCTGAAACCATACAGCCAATCAAGTCCAAGGGGCTTCCATAGACCTAAAAAGAATGAAAAAGGTCAAGGCCCCTCTCCAGGTCCCAGAAACCCTTCCTGGAAGAGTCTCTCCACCTCTGATACCCCCTACTATATATCCCTATTCCTCATCCTAGTGAGCAATGAGAGGAAGGTTAAAAATTCACAGGGATTTAGTGCAAAGTAATAGTTCCATGCTTTTTCCGCGGTTTAAATGGCACACTTCCAATTCTTGCCCCACGGCCACCCCAAAGTATGATCCTCTGTTTGCCACCTCCCTCTTGCAGTCTCCCAGTTGTTAAATCTGAGCAGCTCTGCCCTGGAACCAAAATACTAAAAAAAAAAAAAAGAAAGAAAGAAAAACCGAACTTGTAAACAGCGCTGCCGAGTGCCAAGGAGCGAGGCGCGTTGGCGGGGGCTCAGTGACCCGGCGTGCGCACTCCCCCAGCGCCCTCTGCCCCGCCGGCGCCCGCTCCTTCGGAGCGTGCCCCCAGCCCCTAGTCCCCAGCCGGCCACACCTCGGCTGTGAGCGCATCCCAACCCCATCCCAATCCCGGGTAAATCTGGGGAGTGTTCGAGGCTCTTCTCCCAGCCCCTAACCCCACCCCGCCAGGCACTGAGGCCAGGCTTCAAAGCTGCCTCTCATCTGGACTTCATTTTTACTGCCTCTCAGTCCCCAGCTTTTTATTACTGCTCTGGAAAGGGGTTCCAGGGCCCCAGATCTGGCATCTCCCATTTCATAGAGGGGGAAGACACGTATTTGGGGACCCAGTAAACCTGCTGTCACCTCCCGGCCACCACCACCACACACAGACTTTGCTTTAAACTTTTCGCTTCCTGCTGAAGTTGTGTGTGTTGGAGTCATGGGAAAAAGTCATCACTCTGCATATAACAGTGGAGTCGCTTCCAAACGTTTCTTTTTTAAATTGGGGGTTGGGAGTGGGAAGCAGAGCCCAGCCTTCTCCCTCTTGAGGGCACAACCCCTTCAACTCCGAACAGGAACACACAGGATGCACTCTCGTACACAGCACTTTCCAAAACCGCCCCCGCAGCCACGCAGGGCACACGCCCTCTCTGCCTCACGACACCAACATCCCCATACCAGCCATGTGGAGTTGCCAAAGCTGTCGGAGGGCTACAGTGGTGGGGAGACCCCTACTCTAACATCCACCCACCCAGGCAAAGCGCTGCACACTCTAGTGATTCACATACTCTGTAAATAATATTTTTTACACTCCCAACTTTCCACATGGACTTTACAAACGCCACCCACAGTCCTGGCTGCCATATCCCTCCGGGAAAAGGGACCTGAGGGCACAAACTACAGACACACCTCAGTCTCTCCCTATCCTCAGGAACTCTGGAGTGGCATCAACCACAGGTCCTAGATAAACACCCACCATAAAAACCACACACACTCCAAACATTACTGCACACACGCAAAGAAGACGCTGAGGCCCCCACGTTTAAAGGGCCAGTACCTCTCATAGAAAGGGCCAGAATCTCCGCTTGCACCCCAGTTCCTCCCTTTACAAACAGAAAGGGCAAGTCCCAGTTTTTCCTGCACCCCACACCCCATCCCGGGCTCAGAGGACCTACATTGCAGACTGGCGGGTTGCGGCCAAGCAAAAGACTCAAGTCCGGCGAAACAGGAGCTGCCGGTAGCTCTGCGCAGCAAGCCGGCCCCGGGCCCGGCCGCCGCGTACAGCCGTCGCGGACCCGGGGCAAACGATTCCATGCAGTCGTACATCGCAACCCGTCTTGGAGGGAAGCTGGGTGCTAGGAACACCAAGGACCCGCAGCCGATTCCCCCTCCTCCCCCGGCGGCGCCCTGCTCCTGCAGGGGGGGAGGGGGAGGGCTAGCATAGGGCGCTGGGCGGCATGCAGGGTAAGGGGTGGGCGGGGAAGAGGGGGATCCCCAGCAGGGGAAAGGGACTGGGCGGGGCGCGAAGCCAAGGCTGCAGTTTCAGCCTCGGTCCAGCTTACTCTGGGCGCCTCAGCAGCTAGCACTGGGGAGACCTTTTGTAAAAGCGAAGCCCTGGAGGGGTGGGGGGTGGGGCTTGGAGAGAGAAGGGGGCCGGGCACCAAGATGAGCAGAGCTGAGAGTGGAGTGCACACACAAACACATACGTACACTCGCTCCGCAGCGCGCGCGCTTGCTTAGACACACATCTGTGCATTCATTTATCTTGGCAGGCACCAAGCATTTGCAAATATGCAATAGTGCACATGCATGTCTGCACGCTCATAAAATCATAAGTGCACACTATCGTCCAACACACCTAGCTCGGGAGAAGGCGTGCAAGCATACTTTCCATAGCCCAAAGGCTTTGAACGCATTTGCACTTAGGCGCGTGCCCAGGTCAGGGTGGGGGGAAAGGGAGTTTTTTCCCTCCCCCACACCATCTCTTTTTTACACGAGTCAATACAGGGACGCGACGATGACAGGGGAAAAGAGAATGTGGAGGTCCCTAGCGCGCCGCAGCTCTCCCATAGCACTGGACCTGCACTACCTTCACCCCTCTCATTCCCAGGCCTGACTCCTCCTTCTCCCTCCGCGCGCGCGCGCGCGCGCTTCGGGGCCGAACAGTACATTCCTGCGGCTCTGCGCGCACTGCCTCCTCCTTCCTTCCCGTTCTCCCCACCCCCTGTCCAAGGGCCGGAGCGCGCTCCCGCCGTGAACTCTCCGGGAACCCCCCTCGGGGCGGGTGGCCGGGCGCGCTCACCTCCTCCTGACCCGGCCCCGCCCCACCCCGCCCAGGCGGTCTCCAGCGCCGCCGCGGAGTCCCCCCGCCTGTTCCAGCGTTAGCGAGAGGCTACCCCTCCTAGCTCCAGCTATCCTCCCTCTGCTGCGTCCCTGGCCGCCTCCCTCCAAGTCCCCGAAGCCCCATCCCGCGACTGACACTCCCTGAGTGCCTCGCCTCTCTCAGTGCCTCTTCCTCAAACCTGACCTCACTTTGAGGGCGCAAAACTACCTCCCAAACTGTCCCTACAATGCCAATTGTGCCTCAGATGAAACTGCCCTCCTGAGTGCCAACTCCCCTCTCCCAGCGTTTCTATGGTGCCAACTGTCCCAAAGTGCCAAGTGCCCCCTCCGCAATTTACGGCCCCTCCTCCTCTTTAGTGCCACACTGTGTGCCCCTCAAGGGGCGCCACACTGCTTCCTTGGTTGCCCCTTCTCGCACTGAGCGCCCTCGCCTGGCGGAGAAAGCGCGTGAGAGGGGCGGGGGGGGTGGGGTTGGCCACGTCAGAAGTTTGCCCTTGCCCGGTCGAGCCGAATCGGGGACCCTGGCCCCGGGACAGCGCCAGTGGCGGCGACTCCCGGAAACCGCCCCCTCCCCCGCGCCCCGCCCGCCGGCCGCCCGGCCTCCCGGCTGGCCGGCCCAGCCGGCTCTGTCAGCGCAGCTCACACGAGGAGCGCCGGGGGAGCGGGAGCGGCGCCCGGCCCGGCCCCTTCCCCCGCCTGGCGGCTGTGGCTGGGCCAGGGCGGAGCGCGCTTTTCTAAGAATCTGTTGTACCGGGTGGGGGGCGCACTGGGGTGCCGCGGGAGTGGGGCGTCTGTTGGAAGAATACAGCAGGAAGGGGTGCCACTAGACTGGGGAGAGGGAAGGCGGGCGCGGGGGAGGGCCCAGGGTGGCTGCCAGGGACTCGGGTGGGGGTGAAGGCTGGGAAATAAGAGCCTGACTGTGGGTGGGGGGGGACCTGGATGGCAGAGCTGACTAGGGGGCTTGAAGCAGGAAAAGAGAGAATGCAATACTCTTTCCAACCCAGTGTGAGCTGCCCCAACCCCAAGCGCCCCATTTCTAATATAGCCACCCCCCCAAAAAAAAAGAGGGGATAGGTTTCTGAATTCGAATCTGACCAGCAGCAAAAAAATTGGTTAAGTGCAAAGTGGGGAGTACCCCCAAAACAAGGGAGGAGGACCTTTGATTAGTCAACTTCAGACTGTCAGGCTCCCCCTTCCTCCTCCAAAATCCGAAAGGTCCCAATTAAGTCAGGCCTGCCTGGTTGGTAATTAGAACCAGAAGTGGCCAGGCCACAGGGAGGGGGGTTGGGAGGAGGGCACAAGAGGAGTAGGGGGAGGGCTCCAGGAAGCCATGAGTCCTCACTAGCCCCCCTTTCTCTTCACCAGACGCACCCCACTCCTCCTCACCCCATCAGTGTGTTTTTCCCAAGCATTGCAGGGAACTGGGGGCCTTAAGACCAGACCCACCCTTCCCATCAACCTCAACCCCCCATTCTAGACAGACAAGTGGAGCGTTGGGGTGAAGGTAAGAGGTTGGGGGATATAGTGCCCCCTCTTTCCCCCAAAGTCCCCCCAGCCCTTATTGCAGCAATTAGACCCATTAGCCTTCTAGCATTTCATGGGAACCAGATGTTCTCCACCAGCCTGGTGGGAGTATAAGAGGGGATGCTGCTTGACTCACCCCCTTCCCTCTGAGCCCCACCACCAGGGCACATCCCCTCCCAGCTAGAGCCCCACAAAGGCATGGTCCCAGAGGCAAAGAGGAGTGCACCCCTCCCCCACGACCGAAGCCTTAGCACTGGGATTCTTGCATGATCACTCCTCCAAGCCCCTACCACTCTGGCAAGGATGAGTTTGGCTAGGACAAGCAGGAGTAGGGGACAGCAAAATCCTTATCCACTCCTTTCTCCTACTCCAGCCACCTTCTACATGGGGCTTTAGGATAACTGGCTCTGAATTCCTCATGCTAAATTCTCCCTTTTTTCCAAAACCTTCCCTCAAAAAAACTGAAAAAGGGGCATTTCAAAGTAAAGCAGGTACTGCCCAGAAGGGTAAGTCCCAACTAGGAGTCCCACCTGAAGGGCAATGGGAGGAGCTCTCTGGAGAAGGAAGCAGCAGAAGAGCGGGAGAATAGGGAGGTGCGAATGCGGGACAGGGCCCAAGGCAGGACGTGAGGAGTGAGGAGCGCTGGGCAGGATGGGGGCTGGGACCGGGTAGGGGGCCAGGAGAGGGGGGTGCAGCCCGGGCCCCAGCGGCGGCGGCTTGCCCAGCTCCCCCCGCCGAAGAGGTTTCCTGTTGCAATCAAAGCCCCGTTTGTGTCGGCCTGGAGCTGGAGCCGGAGCTGGAGGAGGAGAGACCGGGTGGGGAGGAGAAAGGAGGCAGCCGGCTGGGGCTTTTTCCTGGAGGAGGCCTCGCTGCCATCCACCGGCCACTCTTACCTGCCTGCTAGTTCTCTCTGCCACTGTGTCTGCACCTTTGGGCTGGCATAGCTGACCCTCATCTTCCTTAATTCTGTGAGGCTCTCTTTTTCAGTTTCTTATAAGTAGGACCTTTCTCCCTGTGTCAGCCTGCTTGCATTTTCTCCATGTGACTTAGTGCGGTGATCTGGGCTCCTTGTCGTAGGGACAATGGCCCCCTGGCCACAGTAGTGACACCAGGTTCAGAGGAAAAGCTGGGCTAGGTCCTCAAAACCACAGCCATCTCCTCAGGAGGGGGAAAGGGGCAGGCAAGGCTTCCCCTTCCTTCTCATCACACTCTGTTCCCTGAATGAACCAAATATGTAGCACAGCAGCATTCACAAACTTGTAGCTGCACAGGGACACAGACAACAGGGGTTGCATGCACATACATGAGCATGCACACACACACACATACCCCTCTGCTTTCCATGTGCACAGGCCTGTGCTTGCCCGGGCAGCACATGCTCCCCTCACATCTCTCCTCTACCATGGAGCTCTGAAACACCTGCCTAACCCCTCAGGCCTCTGGAGAGCTCCAAGAAATGGTGCAAGACTTCCCTTCTCAACAAGGATATCCCAGGATATCCAAGTTGCCAGGGACCTAGCAATATAATCCAAAAGCCGGGTGGGGAGGAGAAGCCCCGGGAGAAGTGTAAGGCTCCTTCACAGACCACCTTCTGTACCTTATTCTACATGGGAGAGGGTAACAAGAGAGGTACAGACTCAGAGTGCGTATGGCTTAGATATGAACTCTAGGTCTCTAATCTCTCTCTATTATATGGTCCCAGCCAAAAAGAGGGATATCAGCTCAGAGAAATGAGAGAGGATGCTTTCTCTCCCTTTGGCCACTCTCCTACTCTGGAGTTTACCAGACTCCAGAATCCCTTCCTTTCCCCTCTGTCTCCTTCTGAACTACCACTAGACGCTGTGTGTCCCACCTCCACTTCAACTATGTAGAGACCCACCTCTAAGTCTTCCCCTCCTCTCCCTCTCTCTCCTGCCACCTCCCTGCCCAGACCTGTCCCTCAATGGTAGCCTAGCCGCACCCTCCCCAGCTACCTGCCCTGGTTCTGGCTTCTCCTTAGATTTCTCCTTTCAGCCTCCCTCCTTCAGAACAGCTTTTCGGGATGGATCTGAACCTGACCACTTCCCCTACCTTGGCCCCACTTTGAACTCTGACCTTGATGTCAGTGTTTCCAGGGCACAAGAGCAAAAGGAGAACTTCCCTGGGACTGACCTCTAACTCTCAGCATTCTCACACTACATTCTCTTTCTCCTCTCCCTCTTTACTCTAGCTCCTTTAGTTGCCTCTCCCAGATCCTGGGAAAATCAAGTCTCAAGAGGTTAAGTGGTATGGTTCTCTGCAAGGAGTACATTTATGTGGGGAGGGTGATTTCTTCCCACTTCTCCAGGCCCTTAGGACAGATTCATGGGGTGAAAATGATGCAGGGGGAAGCCCAGTTGAAGTTTCCAAAAAGAGGGCTTTGTGCAATCTTGTTCACCTGCATGCCACTCAAATAACCCCTGTTGGACTACAGACGTGCCACTGGCAGGCCTCACCAAACACCAGACACACTGTCAGCAGCCCTATTAAATACCTCCTCGCCCCTCACACTGACTCTTTGTTGCATATACTGGAATTCTGTATATGAGCAGAGTCCCAGGGAGATGCTGTGTGTACCACACAACTGCATATGGTCTAGACACACACACACACATACACGCACTCCTTCTCCATATGAGCACACTCTTTCCAGTAGAGCTGCCAGCCCGGTCTAGTCACTGCTTTCACATACACATAGCCCTCTGACTGCCCCCTCCTGGAGGCAGAAGTCCTTCCCTTCTACCTCAGTCTCTGCATAGTGCTATAAAGGATATGTCTTGAACCTTTTGTCTTTCCCTCTCTTCTGTCTCTCTGAAATTGGTTTTTCCCTCTCCCTTCCACTCTCCCTCCTTCCTTCTCTCACTTGCTGACCCTTTCTGACCTTTTCTCACATTTTGGACCCAGGAGCACAGCTCCCCACAGCTCATGTCACCACAACCTATAATGGCCTGGTCAGGGAGAACAACTACCAAGTAGAAGGAGAGGAGTCCCAGGGGGAGGAAGAGAGGCCCAAGACTTGCCTGCTGTCAGCACTCAAAGGCTTAACCCAAAGAGGGCAGGCTTGGGGGACAAGTAGGGATCTGTGCAGCATGTGGGCACCATGCCAGACCTGGAGGCAGGGGAGGAGTCCAGCACCCACATGGCTGGAGGAGAGGATGCTTCTGGAACACCACTACAACTCTCCAGATTACTTATGGTATAAGAGCCTTCTTTGTGGTTGCTCCCATTTTCTCCAGAACCAAGGAAAGTCTACTGACCCCACACATCCTTGGGCACTTGGCACTACATTTCTTTCCTCTTTTTGCAGTCGCAACCTAATTCAGAACAATTTCACTTCTTGACTACAGAGCCAGCTAGCCCCAGCCTGACTCCCCCCATCTCCCAACTGCATGCAGGCAGCAGCCTTAGACTGCACCAGACTCACCCTTGGCTGCCCTCTAGTTCATGCTTCTCTCTGCTAGGTGACTGACTCGGACAGTTCTAGATCTCACAATTTCAGTCCTGCTACCTACCTATACTACTTATACACTTGCGCACTTCCATTTAGTCCACATCCAAACCCCCTCCTCACCATCACTACTACTTTCCATTTCTCACCACTATTCCATTAGACCAAACCCACATCCCCTGCCTACCTTCCAAACTGGGATGCCAATTTTCTACACCATCCACCCTCCAAATGCCCTCCTGTTTCCATTTGCCCCCATCCCCCAAGATCCCTGAGACTCACATAGAGAGGCCATCTCCTTGGGGAGGTCAGGTTGGCCCAGGCCCCGGAAGCTAGGGCTCAGCATCTCAAAAGGTGGAGACCCCCTGAGTGTCCCTGGGAAGGCAAAGGGGAAGCCTGCCCCTGGGTAGCCAGATCCTGGCCCCAAGGCACCAGCTGTGAAGAGTCGCTCCTTATTGGTAGCCATGGCAGCTGCGGTGTGGGAGTCCCAGAAGGTCTGCAGTGGGCGGGGGAGGTTTTCAGCCACAGCCCCCGCCCATGCCCAATGTCCCAGCCTGGGAGGCTCCGTGCCCACCCTGCCTGGCCTGCCCACTGGGTCTCCAAGAGTCCTAGGGAGAAAGAAAGGGAAAAGGAAAGGTGAGAGCATGATCACTTTGAGGTTCCAAGCCCCATGGCCCTCTCCCAGTAGGAGACTTCTCTCTTGTGCTGCCAGGTTTATACTGCCCTGGCTCAGGGCCCTTGCAATGTGGTAGAAGGGGCAGGATAGGAGGTTATGGTTATGCAGGCTCTGAGACCCTCTCCAGATTAGCTCCAGGGGAGGGCAAACTGATGTCCCATAATGGTCTGAGGACTTTTGGGGAGAAGATTCCTAGGCTGAGAAGTGGTCATCAAGCCCAAATAGGCTACACATTGACTTAAGGACCAACATCAATCCTGTCAAGTAGGAATTATGATTTCTATTTCATAATGAGGAAAATAAGGTTAAGTGGCTGGCTTAAGGTCACATGGCTAAAAGTAGTAGAGCCAAGATTCCAACTCTTTACCACCCTGGAAAGAGTGAACATATCTTTGTGATGACTTTGACGCCCTGCACCTATCCGGAGAGGAGCAAAGGTGTCCAATCTTGTGGATTTTCTGGGCCATAGTAGAAGAAGAGTAGTTGTCTTGGGCCACATATTAAATATACAAACACTAAGGAAAGCTAATGAGCAAAACATAAAAGGTCTGTGCATTATATATATATATATTTTTTTTTTTTTTTTTTTTTGAGAGAGAGAGAGAGTCTCACTCTGTGCCCTAGCTTGAGTGCCATGGTGGCATCATAGCTCATAGCAACCCAACCTCAAACTCTTTTTTTCTTTTTTTTTTTTTGAGACAGAGCCTTAAGCTGTCACCCTGGACAGAGTACCGTGGCATCACAGCTCACAGCAACCTCCAATTCCTGGGCTCAAGCGAGTCTCCTGCCTCTGCCTCCCAAGCAGCTGGGATTACAGGCACCCGTCACAACGCCCGGCCGTTTTTTAGCTGCAGCCATCATTGTTGTTTGGCGGGCCCGGGCTGGATTCGAACCCACCAGCTCAGGTGTACATGGCTTGCACCTTAGCCCGTTGAGCCACAGGCACCAAGCCCCAACCTCAAACTCTTAGGCTCAAGCAATCCTCTTGCCTCAGCCTCCCGAGTAGCTGGAACTACAGGCATGCCCCACAACACCCAGCTAGTTTCTTCTATTTTTTTAAGTAGAGATAGGGTCTAACTCTTGTTCAGGCTGGTCTTGAACTCCTGAGTTCAATCCTCCTGCCTCGGTCTCCCAGAGTGCTAGGATTATAGGTATAAACCACCATGCCACGCCTATCTGTGCATAATTTTCATGATGTCTGCCACCACAGATAAACAAAAAGTTCTAACATAATCCACATGAGGGTTGGACACCTCTGGTGGAGCAGACTCTAGACTACCTGAAGTGACAGGCTCTCCGCTTGCTGACTGTGGGACTTCAGGCATGCTACTTTAATCTCTCTGTGCTTCAGTTTCTTCATATGTCATTTGAGAATAATAATAGGGCCATTTATCATAGGTAAAGTATTAAGGATAATGTAGGGCACATACTAAATGCTATGTCTCATATTATTTTGCTTTGTACCTTTTTTCCTCCATACCTATCTTTTATTTTTTATTTATTTATTTTTTTTTGTGGAGACAGAGTCTCACTTTATTGCCCGTGGTAGAGTGCCGTGACGTCACACAGCTCACAGCAACCTCCAACTCCTGGGCTTAGGTGATTCTCTTGCCTCAGCCTCCGGAGTAGCTGGGACTACAGGCGCCCGCCACAGCGCCCGGCTATTTTTTTGTGGCAGTTTGGCCGAGGCTAGGCTTGAACCTGCACCTTCGGCATATGGGGCCAGTGCCCTGCTCGCTGAGCCACAGGCGCCTCCCATACCTATCTTTTAATTAGCATTCTCTTCTCTGTCTTCCTCAATACTCCTTCCAGTTTTCCCTCCCAGTTCTTTTTCTGTCTCCAATTATCCTCACTTCCTAACCTCTCTTGCTCCTTCACATCTTCAAATCCACAAGTGTTGATGGAACTTCATCATCCCAGCAGGATGCCAAAAAGCTCTTCTCCTTGTCTTCAGCTTACTTCATTTCTCCACCTTTTCTTTTCTTTCTTTTTCTTTTTTTTTTTGAGACAGTCTGTCTTCAGCTTACTTCATTTCTCCACCTTTTCTTTTCTTTCTTTTTCTTTTTTTTTTTGAGACAGAGTCTTACTTTATCACCCTCAGTAGAGTGCCATGGTGTCACCAGCTCACAGCAACCTCCAACTCCTGGGCTTAGGCGATTCTCTTGCCTCAGCCTCCCAAGTAGCTGGGACTACAGGTGCCTGCCACACGCCTAGTTATTTTTTTGTTGCTGTTTGGCTGGGGCCAGGTTTGAACCCGCCACCTTCGGTATTTGGGGCCAGTGCCCTACCCACTGAACCACAGGCACTACCCTCTTCTCCACCTTCTTTTTTTTCTTTCCTTTTCTTTTCTTTTCTTTCTTTCTTTTCTTTCTTTTTTTTTTTTTTTTTGAGACTGAGTCTTACTCTGTCACCCTGGACAGGTCAGCATGGCATCATCATAGCTCAGTACAACCTCAAACTCTTGGGCTCAAATGATCCTTTTGGCTCAACCTTCCAAGTAGCTGGGACTACAGGTGCCTACCACCATGCCCAGCTACTTTTTCTTTCCTTTTCTTTTTTTTTTTTGAGACAATCTCACTTTATCACCCTAGGTAGAATACTGTGGTGTCATAGCTCAAGTCATAGCAACCTAAAACTTAATGGGCTCAAGCAATCCTCTTGCCTCAGCCTATGGAGTAGCTAGGACTACAGGAGCCCACCACAACACCAGCCTAGTTTTTGGTTTTTTTTTTTTGTAGAGACAGAGTCTCACTTTATCGCCCTGGGTAGAGTGCCGTGGCGTCACACTGCTCACAGCAACCTCCAGCTCTTGGGCTTAAGCGAGTCTCTTGCCTCAGCCTCCCTAGTAGCTGAGACTACAGGCGCC
>CAUYON010201306.1:0-13837 GCA_963573935.1 Arctocebus calabarensis | reverse complement strand
TGCAGAATACAAATGTCTTCATACAATAACTAAGAAAATGCCATGAAGGCTATGTTAATCAGTTTGATGAAAATAGTTCAGATTGTATATGAAAGCAGCACATTGTACCCCTTGATTGCACTAATGTACACAGCTATGATTTAATAATAATTTTAAAAAGTAATAATAGTATTGACTTCAAATGCCCACCCTCCTTCTGCCCTAGGCTACCTCAGAGGCCAAGCTCTGATCGCTCCCAGCCACTTATGGTGGTCCTTTGGGCCTGGATGTGTGATTTTGGCCAATGACACACAGCGCACTGGAGGGCCACAGAGGAAGGGCTCTTTTGAAGCCGTGGCAATCCTATCTGAAGTGACACCCAGAAGCTACTGTAACCATCACTGACCCTGAGGGGTGCCATCCCAGGGCAGAGCTGAAAGAACCTCAGAGCAGGTGGAGCTGGTGCTAAATTTCCTGACTGCCTAAGGCCATCTCCTCCGGGCTTTATTACAGGTAGCAGTTGCCTTGTGGGAGACACAGGAACCCCCTCTTTTCTCCTCTCCCACATTGGGCGTGAGAAACATCCAGAGCCCAGAAAAAAACTAGGGTTAACAAATGAAAACGCAGGATTCCTAGATGAATTCTAATTTCAGATAGACAATGAGTAATTGTCCTAGTATATTATATCCCATAACATATTGGGGGCTTATTTATACTAAAAGTATTATTCATCGTTTTTCTGAAATTCTATATTTTAACTGGCAACTCTACTCAAATCCCTCACTCCTCTCTCCTACAGCACACTACCCTCCAAAACAGGTTCATTGCCCTGCAGAGCCTCTGAGGTGACACAAAAGCACCCCGAGGCAGTCTGGGGGTGTCAGACAAGCTCAGAGCACCTCTCACTCCTATGCTAAGGCTGAAGACAGTCCAATAAATGGCCTCTTTCCTGTTAGGTCCAAAAAAGAAAGAAAGAGAAGTGAAGAGAAGGAATATGACCTTGACCTTGACAGCCAAAAAAACTGACTAGGGGAACGTGGCTGAGAGCTACAAGCACCTGGATCCGCTGACACCAAACCCCAGGATTAGACAATGACCTAGCAGCCTGGACCCTCTTCCTCCTACTGTAGTACAGGACAGGGAGGGGAAGGGAGGGAGACTGTCACCTAACTCACCCTGTAACCAAGAACAATAGTGACACAGGCTCACTGTAGGCAAGAGGAAATGATGAGGGTGCAACTGACTGTTTTTTTTCTCCCAAATTCACCCAACAACATCTTAGTCATTCATCCCATTTTTCTCCCCTTGTCCCATCTGTCCCTTGGAGAAGAGACGTTGGGAGAATCAGGTAATGGTTAAGCTCCACAGGAGCACAGCAGCTATCATGGGTGGCAGGCCACTTATAAGACTCCCTTTAGGTCGCCTAGCCCAGACCACGGAGTCCCTACTCAAAATGAGCCCTGGCCAACAAACAGACCCACTTCCCAACCTCTCCAGGCCTCAATCTCCTCGTCTATAAGATGGGGAGGGGAAGAGCACTTACCCCAAGGGCCTGGTAGTGGATATGCCTGCAGCAGGACTGCCCAGCACAGGAGTGGGCTCGGCAGCGCTATAGTGGCCACTGTCCCTAGCTCTGCCCAGGCGGGGAAGTAGGGGTGACTAAGCAAAGATGAGGCCCTGGAGGGAGGAGAGAAGAGGGGAGAGAAGGGAGGATTTAGCTGAGTTAGCGTGGGATCCCACCATGGAGGGAAGCAGGGGTTGGGCAGTTGTGAGAGAAATATCAGATGGACAGGGGCCAGGCTGGCTCCTGGGTGAGCCGGGTGCGGGGGAGGGGTGGAAATAATGCCGTGTGAGCTCATAGGGATGGAGCACTCTGTCCCCATCATAGCCACAGAACCGGATGCTCTCGGGGCTCTGACAAGTGTGGGGTGCAGACGCTGAGCCTGGCACAGCTAGCTGGGAACTCGGGGCCCCCGCCAGGCAGGCTATGACTCAGGGTGGCTCCAGGCCAGAAGAGGAATTATCCTGGGGAGCCGAAGCGCAGCCACAAGAGACCAATGTACAGAGACGATGGGGGTGGGAAGAGGGCAGCTTGTTGTTACGTGGATACCCTGAGTTCATGCTGTCTTCATTCAGTAGCTCCCCAACATTCACCTTCATTCATTCATTCAGCAAAAACCTATTGTCTATCTGCCCTACACAGTGGCGTGTAAGAGTGAACATGGCCTCTGCCTGGTGGAGCAGTTTCCCTACCCATGAGGGAACTGCACACTGGAAAGTTCTGTCAGGAAATACAAGGGTTGAGATAGGGCGTTATAGGGAGTCCAGCTTTCTTTGTCGGTAAGAGTCCTCTCTAGAGACGGGACGCGTGCACTGGGACATAGTGGGTGTGGAAGGACCAGCTCTGAAAAGGGCTTCTCAGGCAGAGGGAATGGCCAGTGCAAAGACACTGAGGCAGGAAAAGGCAACCAGACCAATGCCCAGCCCCGCCCTCGGGGGAGCTACAGTACCTCCCACTAAAGTCTGCCCTGGTTAGGGACAGCTCTCCCTGTGGCTGGGATGACACCTGCTAGGTGAAGGACCAAGAGTGGGCTCAGGGTTTGCAGTCAGGAGTCCCCTAAGTGGCCACTCACCTGGTGGGGAGTTAGTCGCCACAAGGCAATTAGAAAGCATGGCAGGACAGCACCAACAGTGAGACAAACGCCCTTATATTCGGGAAGGCTCCCTGAGGGCTAAAGGCCTCGTAAGGCTTCCTAGAGAAACCTCACAGAGGCTCCCCCTTTGGATAGGCTGGAGGTGCCCCAGGGATGAGAACAGTAAATGACAGGAGTGGCCACTGGCTGTCTGTGGGGCAGAGAATGGTGTCCAAGTCCATCACAGGGCAGCAATGGGGTCACAGAGAGAATTCTCCTTGTACTTTCTAGGGAAAAGGGAAAGGAGAAGGAAAACCACAGGGTATTTGTTGGCTGTCCAGCAATGTCCAAAACCGCTTTCCCCTGTCTGACTGCAGCCCGGTTGGAACAGCCCCCTTCTGCCCTGCACCCACCAGGCACACGTACACGACCGCGGAATGGCCACGTTGATTTGGATCCCTTCCCACATACTCCTGAGTTGCTGGGCAGATTCATGAGCGATGGGAAGCAGCAGCAGATGCTGTCATCATCGCTCTTGTTATTATTCGGGCCTCTCCTTTCATCAAAGAACCTCTCTATGCTGAGGAGAAGCGCTGAGGTGAGGGGGAGGAAGGGGAGGAGGGCTGGCTTCTGAGGTTTAGAAGTGCACGCTGTGAACCGCCAGCACTCCCAGCCCCCAGAACGGCCACGTGTACTCATGAGGCCCACCCGCAGCCCTCCCCGCCCAATCTCACAGTCACAAAAGCTAAGCTGCTGGAGCCCTCTTCCCTCTGCCCCCCTCCCCAAGGGCCCATGACATTGAGATGTGGCTGTGTTGACGTGGAGGTGCTTTGTCATGGAGCTATTTCAATGATGATTATCAGAATAATAGCATCAGAAATAATAAGTTTATTGTACCTGGTACGTAGAAAATGAAATCAATGTTAGCTGAGTTCTTTATGTGAATGTTCTTATAAAACGATACCTTATGAAATATTCAATGAGGAAGTTGAAGCTGTAAAAAATTAAGAAATTTGCCCACTCGCAGTGAAAATGGCAATTGAGGTTTGAACGTAGGCAGTCTTATTCCAGAATCTGTATTCCTGATCACTGATCTATAAAATATCAACAGAATTGGGTGTGGAGGAGCAAGATGCAGGAGTAGACAAGCTGATTTCAAAGTTCACATAGAAAAATAAAAACCAGAGTGCCCATAAAAATTGAAAAAGAAGAGCTATGAAAAAGTGCATGCCATCTATCCTCGATAATTAAATCAGTGTGTCACTAGCATATGCCCAGACAAATATCCCAATAGAACAGAATAAAAATGTGAGAAATAGACCTAGCTACGTGCATGGAATTGAGAATGTGACAAATGTGACATCTCCTATCAGGAGAGAAAATAGGGCTGAATCAATAGACTTATGGAACCACTTGGGTGGCTATCTAGAGAAAAAGAAAAGTTGGGTCCAAACCCCATACCACACTCTACAATAAACTGCAAAGGGATCAAAGGTTGAAAACTAAGAAATATGAAATCACAAAATGACTGGAAGAAAAAAAGCAAAATGTCCATTACAGCTATGGAGAACAGCTCTAACCAAGACTTACAACGCAGACATCATAAAAGATTGATCCATTTAACTAATAAAAATGAAAACTTCCAAGTGGAAAAAAAATTATAATCAACATAATAAGTGGGGGGGACCTATTTACAACCCAAATTGCAGGTTGAGGGCTGATGTCTCTGAAGAGGAGAGGGTCTTACAAATTGACAAGACTAGGACCATAAAACCAATGGATGTCAGTAGAGAGTTTGTAGAAAAAAAATTTACAAAAGACCCTTTACCTCTATGAAAAATCTTATCCATAAGAAAAATGCAAATGAAAACTACACTGAGATACTACTGTTTATTTAGAAACCTAGCCAAGAGCTAAAAGTTCAAACAACCGCTTTGCTGGAGAGGCTGTGGAGAAACAAGGTTCCTCACCTGTTACAGGAGGGAGACCCACCACCGAGGACAAGGTGGTGATATCTATCCAAATGACAAGGCCTGCACCCTTTACCCCAGTCATCTGCTTCTCAGAACTTACCATAGCGAAGCTTGCAAACCTGTGGAGCAACATATTTACCAGGTTACACACTGCAGAATGATTTATGTTCGCAGGAGAAGATGGGAAGCAAATAAACAGGCATCCGTAGGGCCTGGCTAAATAAATTATGATGTCACCAACAAAGTACTATGCGATTGTTTGAAAAAAAAATAAGAAGAATGGGGAAGCTCTCTCTGTACTGATTGGGGGTGGGAGCGATGTTTTTAATTTACTTGTATTTTCAAAGGAAACTAAAACATAGGAAAAAGCAAAGGTCGTTGCCTGTTAAAGGTTATGGGGGTGGTAACTACATAGAGGGGGAATTGGGAGAGAAGTTTTTCATTCTAAACCTTCTTTTTTTTTTATAATTTTATTACATCATAAATGTGTACATTAGTGCAATCATGGGGCACAATGTGCTGACTTCATATACAATCAGAAATAGTTTTATCGAACTGTTAAACATAGCCTTCATGGCATTTTCTTATTCACCATATGAAGACATTGGTATTCTACATTTAATATGATTCACCAGTACCCTTCTAACATGCACCGTAGGTGTGGCCCCACCAATTAGACAAGAAGTTGCAGCAGAATCTCCTGAATTCTATGGGCCTTCTGAGATGTTAACTATTTACAGTGCTGTAGAAGTGGAGAGAAGAATACAAAGAAAGGAAGAGATTCAGAGCTGGTAGTTTTTTAAATTAGGATTCTTCTTCTGAATATGAATCATATGAATTATTTGGCAGCGTGCACTGCATTGGAAAGATAGAAAGCATATCTATTGATTGCTGCATGAATGCCCTTTTGTAATTTCAGATGCTTTCTCACAGAGTAGGGTTATGGAATGCAGGATTTGCTTTGCTGCCTGGCTTTTGCGGGTGTCATTAATTAGACTCTTTGGCTTCTTTGAATTAAAAGAAAAGTGTGGGTTTTTTTAAAATAGTGGCAAAGGAAATCAGAAAAAGGACCAAATCAACAAAATTACGAGGAAAATTACAGTAAAGGGAATTAAGAGCATAAACAACTTATCCTCTATTGTTACTTTCAGAAAGTACATGTGCCATTTTTCAAGTCAGAACTGCCAGCTGCAGTCATGGTGTTTATAAACCATGGTTCTGAACCAATGGTTCAGAATTACATTTGGTCATGAATAGAAGAAAATGAGATAGTCCCATGTGTGCACGCACCCGTATTTATACATTCTAGAGCTTCTTCCATTGACTGTAATCCAAATTCATTTTTACCATCCTTTGTTTGCAATCCTTTGTTTACTACACATTTATCTGTACTGCTAACTTCATGTTTTTCTTAGAGCTAAATAAATATTTTTAAAAGAGAAAGACAGAAAAGGCTGTTATTTGTGTATTTCTACAGCTAATCTATACATGTTGATCCCAAGTGATAAGATTACTAATATTTCATGAAAATTATTATAACCTATTTAATCATATATCTCCAAAAGCTATAGTTCCTTTCCTTATCTCCTATTTGACAAAATAAGGAGGATGCAGAATATGTGGTTATTGCATTAATAGTAGGAAACTCAAGCAGCCTGGCTTTAGTACCCGCCCATTCCTAAGCAAGGATCTACGCTGAATACTGTTGGAACATGAAAAAGGTTTCCCCAAATATGGCTTTTCCACATGCCAAGTGCCTTGAAAATTGAAAGACTTCAGAAATAAGCCTCAGAACTGAGGTCTTTTTCTGACCTTTCCCCTACTTCTCCGTCTTTCTGATTCTCTTACCTGGAAATGTGTGGGTGGGATTCTTTCTAGAATTTCCTTATCCAACTAAGAAAGTTTCCTTCAAAAGAAAGGCAATTGTCTTAAAACCTTCTCCCTAGCAATTTCATTAAATAACCAAGAAAGCTCAAGCAGTGGAGAGAGTAGAGACTGGGGGTCCTCCCTATGCCCAGACAGACATTTCATTTATTTTTCTGAGGACAGCTCCCAGAGATTATCTGGGGGGGCCTCTAGCTACATAAGCAAAGAGCATCAATTGTTAACCATTGCCTGAGCTTTGGGCTCATCATTCCCCCATTTCCCTCTCCTGAGAGAAAGCACATTTAAGCCTCAGCCATCTGACTCCTTTTTGAGTTTGTATTTCGTGTGATTCCACATCCATGTGTTCACATAAATTTGTTAGGTTTTTCTCTCTCTACTTGTCTTTGTTATAGGGGCATTAGACACGGCCCTTTATGATGGAGAAGAAAGATATCATCCCCTTTACCCCTATAATCCTGGTACTAATTTACACAGAATTTGAAAGGGTTCAGATAACAAAGTAAATATATTTTCTGATACCTGAGCAATGCACCAAAAATGGTAGAAACTTGAATTAAGACTCTTCAGGGAAGAAGTAGAAAAAGTCCTGGATGCAAAGGAGACTGAGGTAGTAATGGCTTTAGGACATGGTGACTGGTTGTGAGGTTTGAGACGGAGGAAGGCATTCAGGGCAATGCCCAGATTTCAGGTGGAGAAGGTTAAGGGATGTTGAGAACATTCCTGAGATAGGAATTCAGAGCAGGGACAAGATTTCAAGGCTCATGATGGTGGACTCAAATTTCACCATGGTAAAGTTAAGGTGTCTGAGGTATTTGGGAGAGCAGACATCCCTAAGGCAGTGGGTTTATGATGCTAGACCATAGGACAGGGGGCTGGACTAGAAGAGATGTCAATGGTGTCCATGTCACCAACCTATAAATGGTTTTTGGAATTGCAAGAGCAATAAGAGAACCAAGGATTAGCTGTACGATGGTACATAGAAAGTTTTGAGGCAGGCTGTGTTATGGTCCAGTTTCACTTCCAAGAAACACGGCTGACAGCGTCCTTTCTGATTCACCTGTGCGAGTTTTAACTTGCTTGACTTATCGCTGTTTCTGGGAGGGATTCATTTGTTTCCATCCATGTGGATTTTAAACTGCTTGATTCTTGTGTATCTCAAAAGTTCCATAAAGATCCAAGTAATACGGGCTGTGCATCTTCTCAGTCCAAAAAATGGCCTGAATGTAGGTGGGCTTTTTCCAAACACCAGAATTGCTTCAGGTCTTGGGATATTCTGGCTAATTCTGTTGCTATTGTACTATTTATAGTCAGCTTACTAAATACTTATGAACTCTATGTTACATGCTTTTATACTCATTTGAACAACAGAAAATGTTATCTATCTATAGAGAGTTCTATGATTGAAACTGATGGTCTAGGAATAAGAATAAGAATGTCCTGCTTTTCAATAATGTTAAACAATTTTCTTCTCACTTTAAAAAAGATGTCCAGGCTAGCCAGGGGTTGTGGTAGATGACTGCAGTCCCAGCTACTTGGGAGGTTGAGGCAAGAGAATGGCCTAAGCCCAAGAGCTAGAGGTTGCTGTGAGCTGTGATGCCACAGCACTCTACCGAGGTTGACAAAGTGAGACTCTGTCTCTTAAAAAAAAAGGAGGGGGGAGTGGCACCTGTGGCTCAAGATGTAGGGTGCTGGCCCCATATACTGGGGTGGCGGGTTCATGCCTGGCCCAGGCAAAAACTGAAAAAAAAAAAAAAAAAAAAAAGAAGAAAAAAGATGTCCAGGCTTTACTCTTATTTTTGACACTACTTATATTTAATCATGGAAAAATCTCTGTGTCTAAAAAATTATGGGATAGAACTCCTTCTAGTTGTAATATTCTAGTTGTAATATTTTGTACTGTCTATTGGTGTTTTATAATTCTTTTAAAATGCCCAGTGCTCAAAACACCTCCTAATTCAGCAAAGTCTAATGTAGCAAAGGAGTTATTTTTTCTTTCTGCCTAGTAATTTTCTTAGCAAGAGAATTTAATTGTTATGTCTGTTCTAAAAATGAAGGTAAGCAAGAATCTGCCTTATACCTCAGATAAATAGTGGTCCCCAAATAGAGTGGTTTGTATAACTAAAAGGAAGAAAAAGACTTTTGAGAATCCAAAAGAACTATTGCAAAGTTGCTGCTTGGAAAATATTTTAGGGAAAACTTCTGACTCATACACAATTCATTCATTGGTGCTTGTTTATTTGTTTGTTTGTGTCAAGGAAAAATCGTTTTGGTGAGAATTTTGCACATCTAATAATAGAAGCAGAAAACTTCAAACAGTGTTTTAAAATATTTTTTATTAATATCCTATCTCTTTACTTTGAAAATGGAAACTAAGATAGAATTTACTATCTTAGTAAATTATTATTTTAGTTAATTATTTTTTGCTACCTAGAGGTTAAATGCATAAGCCTCCCTAGAAGAATATTTTGATGCACGTCTAAGAAATATTTGTTTTATAAATTTAATCATGGTACAGCTCTATGACATTAAAAATTATTAACTAGCTTTTTAAAAAAGAAATAAAAACCCTGCTCAGAAAACCTCAATCTTCTGCACTTAAAAGGTTTCTTTGTCAATTATGTTCAGTATAGTATATTTAAAAACAAGAGTAAGTAAACAACCATGTTAGATTGGTGTCAGTGGTATTTTAAGAAGTCTTTTTACAATCTTTTAATTAAAAAACAAGATTTTTATTTTAGAAATAGGTTCTCACTCTGTCACCCAGGGTAGAGTGCAATAGTACAATCATAGCTCGTGGCAGCCTCTATCTTCTGGCCTCAAGTAATCCTTCTACTTTAGCCTCCCAAGTAGTTGGAACCTGGCTAATTTTAAATTTATTTTTGTTTGGTAGAGACAGGGTCTCACTATGTTGTCAAGGCTGGTTTCAAACTCCTGACCTCAAGCAATCATCTGTTTCAGCCTCCCAAGGAGGTAGAATTACAGGCAAGAGCCACTATAGTTGTCTGGCCTAAGTGATCAGTTTCTTAAATATCGAAATAGACATTGTTTTTATTCTTTTGTTTGACCTAAAGTAAAATGTTATTGAAATCTTTTGCAAGATTTAATTCCATTTTAGCAAATTTCCATAATGATTTTTTAACAATCTAAAAGCTGGTATAATTTCTTTTTTTTTTTTTGAGACTGAGCCTCAAGCTGTCACCCTGGATAGAGTGCTATGGCATCACAGCTCACAGCAACCTCCAATTCCTGGGCTCAAGTGAGTCTCCTGCCTCAGCCTCCCAAGTAGCTGGGACTACAGGCGCCCACCACAACACCCGGCCATTTTTTTGGTTGCAGCCGCCATTGTTGTTTGGTGGGCCCAGGCTGGATTCGAACCCGCCAGCTCAGGTGTACGTGGCTGGTGCCTTAGCCCGTTGAGCCACAGGCGCCAAGCCAAAAAAGCTGGTATAATTTCTAATACAGTTATATTTTAGTAATACAATTAATTTCCCTAACAACTCATCTATTCCTCCTGTTGTCAAAACTGCAAGGAGGTTTCAGTCTAGATACACTTGGTCCTCACACAATAATCCAATTATTGGGACAGTGAGAATTGCCAAGGAAGAAAGGAATTTTTAAAAATTGTTCTACGTCCTTTTCGTAGACTTTGTTTTTAGAACAGATTTAAGTTTCCAGCAAAGTTGAGCAGAAAGTGCAGAGTTCCCTTATTACCCCTGCCTCCCCCCCCCACCTTCTGCACCATCCAGAAGAAAAGGATTTTTAATAAGACAGATCTCTTGCCAGGAGAAGGGGAGAAGTGGCCTCAAATCCATCTCTTTGAATAAGGGATGTCATGTGTCTGGGGCAGGTCTCAGTGTAGCTCACTAGGGGCCACATGCTTTGGGGGCAGCCTGTGGGGAATGGTGACTTTGTACATCAGTTAAGTCTGCCCTGGGTCCTTCAGAATTTCCACCTTTTTGTCTTGTAGAAAATGCATCATTTCAGGCCGAGTGTGGTGACTCATACCTATAACCTCAGTACATTGGAAGGCTGGAACAGGGTTGATTGAGTCCATCATTTCTGGAAAACAACTCAAAGGGTCAAGTAGTTAATTAAATAAGAGGATTATAAAAAAATATATGGGGGGGTTCATGGAGCTGGTTTGAACATTGTGAAGTGGCCCAAGTAATGAACTGGGAGACAACAATATAACAACACATACCAGTCCTATGTTTGAATATGTTTGGTAGAACATTTCTTTGTTGCAGGACTTTTCACAGTTCTTATATGCTAATGGGCACTTTGAATCTGTAGAGAAAATTTGCATATCTCAATTAATTTGGCCATTGATGCTTTTCTTACCTCTCAGATCATCTCTTGTGGATAATGAACCACAGAATACACATGGCTGCTCTTCAACTTCCAAAATTTATCCCCATGTTAACTAGCAGAGCAGAGAGCTACACGTGAGGACCACAGCACATCGTAGCCCCCTAAGTTACTTTTACTGGATTGGCTTTGGCTTGATATAAGCCCCAAAGTGCAGATCTTTAAAAAGTCTCATATGCATGGCTTTTTGTAAGGGCATAGCGGGAGGGTGCAGAGTAGACACTGTACATAGAGGGACTTAATTAGGAGGATTCATGGGAGAAGTTTCTCAATTTCATTCTCAAGGAATGTTGCTCTCTGTCATGATACTGCTTCATTTCTATTTTTTAGATACAGTAAATCAGAATGTCCTTTAACCTTCAGCTGCTAAGTTGGCTAGCACCAAGTCTGTGACTTGCCCTTTGCAAATATGGAGCAAGGACTTGGTATCATTTGTGCCAAAGTAACCTCATTCCTTACTTCCCTCTCTTAAATTTTACTTTGAATAAATCTAGTTATGTTGTATGTCTATGTTTCCTTAAAACTGTTTTTCAACCTTTCTGGGTGGATAGGAGAAAAGGGGAGGGAATGGGAGAGGAACCAATAGGGAAAAAATGAAGAAAAAAATCTATCATTCTGTAGAAAAATAAAAGCTTAACTACACTTAACAGAGAGGTGGGAAGCAAAGTTCATTGGCTGAGATAAGAGGGAAAAAGATACTTGTGCACAGGGGAGATTGAAGATGCAGAGTGCACAGCCAGGTCCCCAGACAGATGAAGGTCACAGATGAGAACAAGGGCCTGGAAGAAGGGAGTTTACTGGGTTAAAAGATAACATAATTTTGGCAGAATCAGAAATGGGAATGAAGCAATTGGGAGAAGAGATGAAGGTTCAAAGCCTCCTCTCTGAACCAAAGTTTATTGCAATCAGGAACTCCAAAGAACAAAGGATTACATACACTGCAATAATAATGTTTTATGAGACTCATGCCTTCATATACCACAGAACCTCCATTGTTAACTACCTCCCTACCACCTTCCTACATTGACCACCTCCTTAAGTTGACCTAATTTTCACAGACCAGCAAATTTTCACATGCTTCCCATGTACATATCAGTATAGTAGGCTTAGTTCCTTATGTTGACCAGCTCCATAATGTTGACTAGTCTGTTACAGTCCCTTGTGTCGTCAACTTTTAGAGGGTCTACTATAATTTATATTTAGCCCCAAGTACACCTTGAACAATGAGCAATTATACTCCTGCTGTGACATTCCTTAACATTATGACTATCTTCTACACTGAGATGAGAAAAGGGAAGCATTACTCCCATACACTATGATTACCTAAGGTTTCACTAGACTTTGCTTCTATATTGAGCTGAGGCTGAGAAATGTAAACTTGGTAAAGTATAGCTTCAGAAAGAACTTTAACACATAAATAAGAGACCAAAAGGATATGCTAGACAGATATAAATCTCAACACTAGAAGGAATCTAAGTGATTATCTAACCCAAACTTCATAAATTTTACACAAGGAAACTGAGGCCTCTAGAAAGCTGACTTAGCATGTATTCAGCACATGATTTATAGTTCAAATAAATGTAAACAAAATAAAATAAAAAGCATAGATGAGTGTCAGGAAAGAATAATATCCAAATTCCCTAAGGAAGCCTCCAGAGTCATCCTAATGGGGTCCCACCAACTTGCTGTAGCCTCACTGCTAGCCTCTTTCCATCAGATTCCTAGAGATTCCAGCCCCCACCACCAACAGTGCAAATGCCCCTTCTCGATGCTTTATGTCACACTCATGCCTCAACTTGGCCCCTGCTGACATCTTTACAAATTTTCTCACCTTTTCTTCTTCATCCCTTTGCTAGCTAACTCACTCTTTAAGCCTCAGCCTCAGCTCTCTTTCATTCTGAAAGTCTGCCCTGACCTGCCTCCTTCATTAGCCCTGTTGAGGAACTCTCTCTGGGATTCTTATAGCATCACCTTCATCGCTGCATAGACATGGACTTCCAGGTCAAATTGCCTGCCTTTGACTCCTACCTCTATCCTTTACTGTCTTGTGTGATTTTAGGACTATGTCACTTAATCTGTTTATGCCTCAGCTTCTGTACTTGTGAAATAGAAATAATATGTCTATCTCCAAAAGAATGTTGTTTTTATATCAAAAGAGCTTACATATGTAAAGTTCTTAGAAAACTGCCTGGCACATAGTAAGATTTCAATGCACATTAGCTACTACTGCAATTATGTTCACCATTGATCTTATAGATAATCAGAGAGCTCCTTGAGGCTAGAGAGAATGACTTATTTGTCTCTGTTCTCTAGTCCCTCGAATGGCACCTGGTACATAGTAAATGCTCATAAGTGTTCTATAACTAAATGAATAGATAAGTAAGCTATTTTGTGGGGGGGAAGTCATTTAGTTTGCAGAGGTGACATAGGGTAATAATAATATATTTGAGAAATAGTAGTAAGTTGGAGGAGTGAAATAGATCAATTGCATTTTGAGGCAGAGAGATCTGTCTTTATACCAGAACACTAAAGATTTCTATGAAATACTCTGCTTCATACACCTAGACCCAGGGCTGCTACCAGAATCCAATCACCAGATCCAACCGAACAAGGAAGGGAATTTGTAGGGGCACAGTCATCTGTGCCCTTGTAAGGTCAATCAGTCTCCCATTTTGTGAAGGCAAGTTTAAAGTCCTTTGTGAGTTAGAAAGGAAAAATCCTGGTGGGATTTTCCAGGCTACTCACTTAAGAGGATTAACTGCCTCCAAGAGATCGGTTAAAGGATTATTACTTAACAAAAGAATAACCTTGGTAAAGTAGTTATCAGTTAAGCCAGTTAAACCTTAGCTGATAAGGATAGTTTTACCTAATAAGTGGTTATCAGTTAGTCCAATTTATCCATAGACCTGTAATTACTAGGCGGTAAAAGGCCTGGGATCAGGTTTAAGTCATATGTTTATTGATTAAGTCATAAGATTAAGTCATGTGCTTGTTGAT
>CAUYON010201304.1:0-24187 GCA_963573935.1 Arctocebus calabarensis | reverse complement strand
GGGTAAAGGGATGCAAAACAGTATTTCAGACAAATGATAATCAGAGGAAAGGAGGGGTTGCAATATTATTTTCAGATACATTTGGATTTAAAGCAACTAAAGTCAAAAAAGACAAAGATGGTGTGGCACCTGTGGCTCAGTGAGTAGGGTGCCGCCCCCATATACAAAGGGTGGTGGGTTCAAACCTGGCCCTAGCCAAACTGCAATCACAAAAAAATAGCTGGGTATTGTGGTGGGCGGTTGTGTCCCAGCTACTTGGGAGGCTGAGGCAAGAAAATCACCTAAGCCCAAAAGCTGGAGGTTGCTGTGAGCTGTGACGCCACGACAATCTACCAGGGGTGACAGAGTGAGACTCTGTCTCTAAAAAACAAAAAACAAAACAACAACAACAAAAAAGACAAACATGGATGCTTCATATTGGTCAAGGGAACAATACAACAAGAAGATATTTCAATTCTAAATATGAACCCAACTTAAATCCCCCCAGATTTATGAAACGGACCTTAATTAGTCTGTGGAATTTGATATCCTATTGTACCATACTAGTAGGGGACTATAACACTTCTGTTACAGAGCTAGACAGATCCTCTAAACAGAAACTAAACAAAGGTACAAGGAACTTAAATGTGACCCTAGAACAACTGTGCTTAATAGACAAACACAGAGCACACCATCTCAAAGTTAAGGAATATACATTGTTTTAATTGACCCATGAAACATTCTCCAAAATAAATCTAACTTCATCTTTATATTTTCATAACACATTATTTTCTTGGGTAGTACTAAAGGCCTAAAACTATACATCATCTCTCTCTAGGAAGGTAAGTCTTTGCCTTTATCTGTATATTCCTTCCAATGCACAAATTTCTTCCCAAAAGTATTCACCAATTAGTCAAGTTATTTTTAGAGAAGATGCCTAATCTCCAGAGCATCAATGCTCAGAAGAGTTTTGCCTTTCCACTAAATACTTAACAAAAATCCAGATAATCTATAGGACACAAATACTCAAATCATTGAGAATTTATGATTGTAAGGGCTGGATAGAGATTAATCAATTTGATGATGGGAAGTTTACTATAGGGAAATCCAAACATAGAATTAGAGATAAAATTCTCTAAAAGGATACAGAATGCCTTTTTACAGTGGCAAAATAATAAAATAGGTTAGTTTAATTTTAATTTAGCATAGAAAAATGTGTAGATCTATCTCTGTTCTGAAATTTAATAAAATTATGATTTCTCTTTTTTATGTATTCCTTGATTCCATTGCAATAATGACTCATAGATTATTTAGAAATTTCTGTTCTTCAAGAAAGGATTTATGTACAATAAAAACATTATTCTGCTAGACCCTATCTTGCCTGAAGTTTCAGAAGGAAAAGGAAGAAGTTGCATAGTCCAGTACATATTCCTTGGGACCTTCCTCTGCTCATGCTTTTACTCTTTTTTTTTTTTTTTTTTTTGGATTCAGAACCTCAAGCTGTCACCCTGGATAGACTGCTGTGGCATTACAGCTCACACCAACCCCCAATACCAGGGCACAAGCGAGTCACTTGCCACCCAAGTAGCTGGGACCACAGGCGCCCACCACAACGCCTGTCCATTTTTTGGTTGCAGCTGTCATTGTTGTTTGGCGGTCCCGGGCTGGATTCGAACCCACCCAGGTGTATGTGGCTGGCGCCTTAGTCACTTGAGCCACAGGCGCCAAGACGTGGTTTTACTCTTAAGAAAAATATAATCAAGTTGTCAAGGGGAGAAAAGCAAATAGTACTACAACATTTATCTATAGTGTTCTTTGCTATGTCTCCTTTCTCATCCAGCTATATTTATTTTCCCTACTATAATTTTTAAATATGGTGCTTTTTCATAAGTTATAGGAAAAGACACTATTACAAGCTTCCTGACCTTTCCCCTTTCCCTCACAAAGTGCTATCTTAATGCTATATCAATCCTGTTAATAAGCAAAATAAATAAATAAATACCCAACAATGTTTGCTACTAAACCATCCTCCCAGGTAGTGTCATGGACCTTCACGTTAGATCCTCTCAAGAATGCAGCTACTTCAACGCTTAACTGCTATAAATAATCTCTCTCCCTTGATCAGACATGGCTTACTACACACTCCGTTGATGCTATTTCTTCTTAACAACTCTATACTAGAATTTCTGAATAAACAATCATAGCACTGTATTATTGCCTCTTATAATATTAGATAGTCTTATTACTCAATCTGTTTCTAGGACTATATTTTTTGCCTGGGTATGTTTTTGTCCGATTCCTTTACTTGATTGTCTCAGTACCAGTACTGTTCAGCCCCCAAATGGGCCCTTGATACCTTAAGTCAAATATTGCTGACAACTAACTGCATGCTTAGATTTCTGAATATCTGTGTTCTGTGTTTTACATTTCAAAAGCTTAAGGCATACATGAGAAACTGCATTAGCTAAGACATTATTTTGGGACTTGCCAAACAAGACAAAATAAAACAAAAAACATAAAAAATAAAAAATTCATACTGGCTTACATAAATAAATGACAAGCAAACAAGAAATGTGTTGACTTAAAAAAAAATACAGAGAACACACTAGATTCAAGATTGCTGTTTAGACCCAGTGATGATGCCAACTCTTGTTTCTCTAATTTCTCTACTTTCCCAGAATGTTGGCTTCATACTAAATTCTATGTGGTGATCCCTATTCCAACAGCAACTGCACACTATTCATTCCTATGTAGGAGCAAATTTTCTGTAGCCAAGGAACACTTTAGTCCATATAGCTTCCATGCATCAACATTTGAAGCCATTCAGAGTCCTTTGCTGAAGCAGAAGATGGGGTCAGTTCCACACAAATGGTAAGGTTTTCTACTAGGGAAGCTCAGAGTAGAAAGGGGTGGATACTAAAGAAGCAATCAATAAATATTACTTACAAACATTCCTGGGCTGTTCACACCCTAACACCTCTGTCACCTGTTTACAGAATGTAATAAGTTACCACTTACCCTTGAGCATTCTAGCTTGCCCCACCATTTTCAATAATTATTGTTATCCTATTCAGCTGGGAGTTCTCCCTCTAAACATGTCCTACCATAGAGGATAAATCTTTATCAGATTCATGCCATCTTTTGCCAGTTGCCCCCGTATTCCTTAACTAAAGCATTAAGGTTGATAATGAATATGAAAATCTTATATTCCTATATGAAAATGTTAGTTCAATTTAAATTAATAAGATTATCTAATTAAAGAACATCTTTAGACATTCACACCAGACTTCCTAATGTTGCCATGTATTTTCATTGTTACAAAGGCGGCGCAACCCACAGGTTGAGAACTGCTGACATAGACCAAGAAAGAATTATAAGTGATGAAGGTATTAGTAATTCCAGAACCTAGCTGTTGAGGTAATCATATATTCGAATTTCTTATGTCAGCTATCACTTACCTGTATGATATGTTTTAAAAAGTTGAGTATTTTTTCTGTAACCTTCATCTCTTCTATATTTCAAAAAGTATTTAAGCGAAAAACCTCTCTTATTCCTCATTTTAGCTATGTTGCTTTTTGAAGTCTTAGTACTTCAATAGTTTGAAGGCCAGGCTTCATTTTCCAATAGCATCAATAATTTAAGCAGATATTCAAATATATACTTAATATATATATACACACATATTTATGACTAAAGTCTTTTTAGAGATAAAGGATTATATTTGTCAAAATCTGTGCTTCAGATTGTATCAAAAAATAAATAATTCAATGAGGGCTAATGTTTGTTGAATGCCCACAGAATATTAATTAGAAGAAAATTGTTGCTTTTACTACAAAATGTGGAAAGCCATTTGTTGATTTTTGGCAAACACACCTATACAGAAGGACTGGGCAAAACAAACATATAGACTGCGTGTACACTCAACTTGTACATATATTTTCATTAAGAAAAAAGAAGCAATAATTAAATGCAGTAGAACATATATTAAGATAGGAAAATATGGTTGACATCCTTACCAGCCTTTGAAATATGTTAGATTTTAACAATTATTAAACTGTCTTCACTAGTATAAACCAAAAAGAAACATATAAATTAAAAATCATATAAATCTATTTCAGCTTAACATTCATGTATAAGAATGAAATTTGACTGAAAATTCATGTATAAGAAAACTAATTAATTAAATAATCATTCCTCAAATATTATGCAATTAAAAGACAATAATGAAAACACAAATCCCCAATAAAAGTCCCTATGTACTTATTCTAAATATACACCAAGAGTTTCTTGACTTAGAAGAGTTAAGGAAATTAGTCCATAAAAATAGGATATTTTCTTTGTAAAATGCAAAATTTCCAGATTCGAAGACTTGAGTAACAAAGGTGTAATATGTAGAAATACAAAAATGTAAATCAGTGTTCTCTTTTCCACATAGAGCTTTCTTCTTAATGTTATTTAATGAAATATATGTGCTATGACTCAGTTTTGTGGCTTTTTTCTACACTCGTTCTGACCTTCCTTTGCCTTTGAGGTCAGCCAGGATGGGTAGACATTAACAGCTTCTACCTTTTCAAATACAAATTTATACTGTATTCTAATGACTTCTGACATTCATAGTCATTTCAACATTTTAGTAACTAAATGGTCTAAAGCGAGTAGGCAAAAATATGCACAACTCTTTGATTAACTATGCCTTGATGTTTTGAACCTTGAGGGGTGTAATCTGAAATATCCTTCAAAATAACCTATGCAGACAAGGGGAAAGTGAGACTTCAATAGCCACTAGACAGCTTGGATGACAGCCAGATGAGCCGATGTTCTAAGGGCTGTCAGTGACTTTGAAGCAAATTTTGCAAAGGTGCAAATTTCTCTGTCTCAGACAGGCAGTTCTGTGATTATGAAAGGGTACCCACAAAGCTACAATGCTTTGTAAGCCAATTAATGATAAACAATTTTTTTGTGTTTTTTAAAGGAAAGTCAGAAGGGCATTGAATATGGAGTCAGATTTACAGTATGGTAGTGAAGAGCTCAAATGTAAGAAGTGGTCAAATAACTGAAGTGGATTTATGCAACTTAAATAGTTAGAAAGCCAAACCCTTATATCTTTCCAATTCCTTAAAGCAAAATATAATTATTTTGCTTTTCCATCCTATTTCCTCTTTTGAGCAACATTCCCTCTTAACCATAAAAAAGTTAAAAGATGAACATAATAACCAAGTGAATTTGTTTATGTTGTTATCCAAGAAGAGTCCCCATTTTTGAATTCTTTGATAAGTATAACATTTCTTGAGTAGAGTTCTAAACAAACATATGAATAGATTCTTAGCAGAAGAAATGTTAAGAGTATACAAAGGTCAAATTATCAGGTATAATAACATATGGACCTTAAAGTGCTCATGGGAATGGAGAGATACATGAAGGAACATTTTAGAATATCAGTGAGGAACATTAATAAATGTGGTATATTTTTATTTCAGTGTATTTTTTTTTTTTGAGACAGAGTCTCAAACTGTCACCTTGGGTAGAGTGTCATGGCGTCATAGCTCACAGCAACCTCCAACTCAGGCTCAAGTGATCCTCTTGCTTCAGTTTTTCTATTTTTAGTAGAGACGGAATCTTGCTTTTGCTCAGGCTGTTCTCAAACTCATGAGCTCAAGCATTCCACCCATCTGGGCCTCCCAGAGTGCTTGGATTATAGATGTGAGCCACAACACCTGGCTTCAGTGGATTATTTTTCTTTTTGTTTTTTTTCCTTTTGATACTCTGAGGACTAGGCTGGGCCGTAGCATTATACAGACTAAATTTTTTTTAACTGCTACTATCTAGTAGTATGCTTTTTATATGATAAACTTGCACTGAAACACACTCCTAGTACATAGATTATGGGAAGAGAATGTGTAAGAGCTTTATCAATAGAGGTGCAGGCTGTACATGTCTGTTTAACTTTGTATATGTCCATATGTTGCTGCAGACACTGGAAGAAGCATGCGTATAAAAGTGAGAAAGCAAACAAGATTTATAAGGACAATAGCATGTATTTAATTTAGCCCAATTCTCTTTTGAACAAGTGCTAAAAATTGTATTTTAATCTTCATTCTGATAATGAGCATAGAAGAAGGTACGTATTAATTTATTAACAGTGAACAAAAGAAGGAAAATTAAAATTTATAGCACTTAAATTTCTACAGTGTATTGTTATTGATTGCTGTATGAAACTCATTTATTACAAATCCAAGTAATAAAGTCATTTTAAGATAATGATTAGTTAGGTAACTGCCCAAAGAATCAAAGAATTCAAACTAATGAATATAAAAATCTATGGAAATATTAGCTATTGTCCTTTAGAGGGAAGACCTTGGCCTCATTTTATTCGATTGTGTTATCAGGATATTTTCAGTGAGCTTGATAGAGGGCGGGTGTCACGCCAGCCAGCGCTGAGATGAGAGAAGGCCCTGCTGTCTCTGCCCTGGGGATGTTGGTTGCGGGGGCAGCAGGTAGAAGAGCCAGTTGGTTGGAGGGTAGGCAGAGGGGGCCACAGGAGGCTCCAATAGCCAGAAGGGCCAGACAACTGCTGGGGAGACACGAGGGCCTTAGTGTCTCCCCCTGGTCTCTGTCTCCCTCCCCTTGTACTTGCTACTGAACGGAGAACCTCCCACTTTCCAGTTCTGGTCCATTTCTTGTAAGTTTCCTAGGCCTGGAAACAGAAGGGATTATATCCATTCATTTGTTGGGCCATATATATACTGGTAGACCAAGCACCCAGGGGGAGATGTTTTCGGACTTTGGTTTTCCTCTCTGCCAGAAGCTCTGTATTCTTTTCTATAAAATAAATCTTGTCTTACAACTGATCTGTGGTCCATGGATTCATTCTTTGAATCCCCCACACGAAGGACCTACTGAAGAAGAAATTGTGGTAACAAACTATGAAATGATACCATTTTGTATGTGACTGCCAAGATCTAGAAAGAGAGGGTTTCTTATAACTTTAAAATGTTGCAGGAGTGATTATTATAAATAATATAAGTGATAAATGTAATATAAAATAGCTGTCTAGGCAGAAAAATATCTCTGGTCAAATGACTGTAAGTGGAGAATTGATTAAGGAGTCAAATTTACAGTAAAATAGTGTATACCACAAACGCAAAAGGGCTCAAATAAGTGAAGCAGATGTTTGCAACTTAAACAGTGAGAGAGGTAACACAATTCCTCAATTGTCTGCCCCTGTAGGGGAATGTAACATATTTTGAAAGACTAGTACAACCTGCAGGGTGGTTCCATAGTCCTGAGAATATTGAGAACGTAGGTGGCTGTTGCACTATCTTTGGAAGCTCAGTTCAAGAGTATGATTATGAGTATGGAAAAAGATTTAGATCTCTCCATATTGATGAAAAAGCTCATGGAATCTGCCCTATGAGAAACAAAGTACCAAAGAAAAGAAAGATGGTAGAAGGAGATAGACCTTAAAGAGTTGTGAAGAATCTATGGACTATAGGATCAGACTACCTGAACTCAAGCTCAAACCTTTCAGTTAATTACTTACGTATTTAATACTTTAATTTCTTGAGCTGCAAAATGGCAGTAATGATAGCACAGAATTTGTGGTGTTGTATTGGCGATTAAATCAGGTGTTGTAACTAAAGCACTTAAGTCAATGGCTGGCACAGTCACTATCAAGAGTATCCCTGAGAAATAGTCGTATGGGTTTGTTATATTTAAATACCCGTCTTGAATCAGTGTAAAATGACATTTAAATATCCAGACTTCAAATGGCCATTTGGGAAAAGGTGGTAACTTTTGAACTTATTCAGATGAGCTAATTTTTTTGAGTTTGATATTTAGAAGGAATAAAAAAGAGAGAGTAAGAGAGAGAATTCTTTCTCTTGGATATTATTCTTTTGTTTTTTAATTTTTTTTTTTGCTACAAAAGACTTTCCAGCAGAATCTGTTTTTTACTTCTATGCATATTTTAGATCTCATTTGTATATTTTAGATCTCATTTTCTTTTACTTCGACTGTGAACCAAAAAAAAAGAAGAAGAAGAAGAAGAATGGATTTAATTTTCTTGTTAGCATCACTTTAACCATTTCCTTCTGTGTGTATGTGCATGGATTCATGTGTTTGATATTCTTAACTTGACCTCTGTGCTTCATTCTAAACTGCACTGGTCATGTCGCCTACAGAGAGGATATAACATGTCACCGGAAATTGTGACTCAGGCCAGGGTATGGGCTGCATGGAGAACTCTTGATGACCAGTAGCCATTAGTGCTGGCATTTCCCTTGGGGGTGTGCACCTCAAATATTGGCATGAGAGTGGCTGGCTGGCTTTTGGCTGACCTGCAGTAGACATAATATGCAAATGAACACTAAACTTCACTTCTATCACTCTATCTATTGTCACTTTTCTAAAATTAAAAAAATAAATAAAAATTATATTACCTTCAGGTCCTACTCTAAGCATGATACAGTGAGGAATCAGGCAAAGGTAACTGCTTATAAGAAGCCACCATTGTATAGATAATTTAATAAGGAATTAGTGAAGATAAATTCATATCTTCTGAGTACTGTTATCAAAATAAAATAGATGAATCAACTAAACCCAATACAGAGCAATGGAGATGGCATGTTCCATTTTAAATGGAGTTGTAAAGAAACCTCTCTTTGAAAAACTGAATTAAGAACAAGACCTGAGTTAAGTGAGGGAGCCTACCACGTGAAGAGCTGTGTGAAGAGTGATGAATGTTTCAGGCAGTATTAAGAAAATGTGCAAAGAGCTTGAGTTAGGAAAGAGCTTAATGTGTTCAAGGAAAACCAAAAAGAAAATCATGTCCAATTAAACAAGGGGTTGAAGAGAAAGCATTTTCAGTTATTATCATAGAAGTACTCTGGAGCCAGTCATGTAAGAATCTTGCATTTAATTGTACGTGTAAGTCAGTGCAAGAATTTAACCAGTGAAATGGCATTATTACACACACACATCCTTCCCAGGCATTCTACTCTTTACCGTCATGAAATCAACTTTTTAGCTCCCACAGATGACCAACTGTCCTTCTGTGTCTGGCCTATTTCACTTGTCATACATGATTTCATTCTTTGTTTATAATGTAACAGTATTGCACTGCATAAATCCATTACGTTTTCTTTCTCCACTTGTCCGTTGATGAACACTTAGCTTAATTCTATATCTTTGACACTGTGAATAGTGTTGAAGTACGTATGGTGGTGCATTTATGCTTTTTATACTGACTTCCTTCACTTTAGATCAATACGTAGTAGTGGGATTGCTGGATAATATGGTACTTCTATTTTTTTTGGAGATACTTCTGTACTTGTTTCCATAAGACTGTATTAACATTTTTACCAACAATGCATCTACATATGAGAGATCCCATCTCTTCGTATCCTGTGGGGCAAACCCAAAGCAGGGAGTTGTTTGTAATGAGAATGGATGTGGAATTTGGATGAATCAAATAGAATTGATAACTATTAATAATCTTTTGGGAATTTTTTTCTGTGAAGGTATATAAGAAGTGTGTGGCTACATAATAAGTTCAACAATAAGGAGGGAAAATTAAAAATTTACTGATGCATGTAGGTTGACAGATCTGGTATTTGGAAAAAAAGAGGTCCATTGCTGGGTATAGTGGCTCATATCTGTAAATCCTAGCACTCTGAGGGAGTCTGAGGCTGGTGAATTATCTGAGCTCAGGACAATAGGAGCAAGACCCCATCTCAAAAAAATAAAAAAATAGCCAGAGCATTGTGGCAGACACCTGTAGTCCCAGCTACTGGAAGGTTAAGGCAAGAGGATTACTTGAGCCCAAGATTTTGAGGTCGCTGTGAGCTGTGATGCACAGTACTCTATTAAGGGTGACAAAGTGAGACTCTGTCCCCCCCCAAAAAAAAAGAAAGAAAAGAAAAAAGGTCCATCAACTTTTGATTGCTTTTCTCTCTTTTTACTTTTCGAAGTAATATATGAGTCATTATCATTAGCAGAGAATTGGGAAAGGGGAAATGCAAGTTTGAAGAAAAAATGTGATAAAACTATCTCAGAGAATGGAAATGAATAATAATGAGTTGGTGAGAAACCAAATGTGTCAGTAGCTATCCTTTTTTAGCTTTCAGTTGGGATTGTGTTTTATAGCTATTTGGAAACTCACAGGAACGATTTTCTTTTCTTTTGACATCTATATTATAAACAACCTTGTTTAACAGATTTTGATGTGACACCTCATAACATAATTGCCTTTTGATTCAAATAGACTGGGCATCAGCAGGATAAAGTCCTTATTGTGTCAGTATGAGCCTCAACTTACTAGTGTACTCAATAGAGATGAAACCTTTGGGATAAACCACTTGAGTTCAAATCTGGACTTCACTGCTGACTAGCTGTGAGACTTCAGGCAGTTCACTTCTCTGGAAAATTAGAATATAAACAGTAATAGTTACAAAAAGTATAGCATTATAATTATAGTAATACTATTATAATGAATATTAAAGAAGATACATTGTTTTGCAAATGTCTAAATCCCTGTTATCTGTTGTTAATAAAGTTAGCAGTAGTTCTACTGCTGAGAATCTGAGACTTGAGAATAGCATCTTCATGGCCATGGAGGTTTATTTTTTTTCTTCTACAATTTAACCAAATTATTTCCTTTTATTCCAATATCAATTGAGCTCATGAGGGATAGACTTAACCTATATAGATGTGAGGAATGGTCCTATACTTAGAGCAAGTGTGAAGTTTAGCATATTATTTTAAAACTATGTGTGGAGAGCAGCAGAGGATGGAAAAATTTGGTATGAAAACTATATTCTGCAAACAAATATAGAGTATTTAGGATAAATGACTCTTCTAGGAGGACCAACAAAAATATGGGAGTTTGATTTAGCTTTTAAAATTTAATCTATGTGAGTAACAGTCATTTAAGAGACCTATCAGAAAAAAAGTAAACATTATGATTGTCTACTTCAAGGACATTCTGGAGAACACATGGAATTACTGGGAAAGGTCAATCGGCTGTACTAGTTGAAGAGAAGGTCACAACTTAAAATGTCATTCCTTCCATCTCTTCATAAACAAATAGGTAGTGATCTTTGTGTAGAGCCCACTAAGATCTTCAGTGAAAGTCTGGGCTTTCAAATGTGAACTAACTTCTCCTTTTGGCATTGTCACCCTCTCTTTTCCTTCCTTCCTTTCTTCCTTCCTTCCTTCCTTCCTTCCTTCCTTCCTTCCTTCCTTCCTTCCTTCCTTCCTTCCTTCCTTCTTTTCTCCCTCCCTCCCTCTCTCTCTCTTCTCTCTCTCATTGATCTTGTTGCACATTCTATAACAGGTGCCATTTCACAGTGACTTAGGTACCTTGGAGAATTGTATTTTTTATATCTTAAATATATTTTCCTAAATCTCTCCATGATAAAATCCTATTTACCATCACAGAATGGTAAAGAAAATCCTATTTACCTAACTCAAAAGGAAAGGACATTTTCCAGGACCTTCCATTAACTCATGGCCTCTCCATTGGTCGACATCTATTGCTCTTGATTTTTGCCTCTTTGTGCCTCTGAATATTTACTAATGTACTGAATAATACTAAGTAAATGCTATATTTGTATGTATACATTATCTATGGCTGTTGTGAAGCTCTTGGAAAGTGGAATTGGTCTTATAAGCTTTGAATTCTTCTAAAAATAGTGACTTATCCTGAACATAGAAGGTAGTTGGTAATTATTTAAAGATGTTAATGAATACTGTATTGCACCACCCCGATCCCATTTCAGAACTGAAGGATTTTTTTTTTCTTTAGTTGTTGGGGAGCTCCCCTTCAGAGTACATCCCTTCACCAAACAGCCCACATGCAGTACTGGTCACATGGATGTGTAAAGACACAAGCTCCCTCTCGGGACCCAGACCAACGCTGCAGGACCATCCCACCTTCATGGTGGGCTCAGCATAAGTTAAGACCTAGTTAAGCATAAGTTAAGGTGTTTAACTGCACCTCAGCTAATCTGCAGCTGTAGCCATTCCTGTTCCTGTCCCTCGCCCACCCTTAAATTGGTGTTAACTGGGTGGCACCTGTGGCTCAAGGGATAGGGTGCCAGACCCATATGCTGAGGGTGGTGGGTTCAAACTCAGCCCTGGCCAAAAAACTGCAAAAACAAAAATTGATGTTGACCCTGAGAGAGCATGTCCTAATAAATCTTCCGCATTTATAATTCCATGCAGAGCCTAGTTCTTGGAAAACCTCATACTGTAGCAGTTAATTAGAATGGTCCAACTAAAAAACACATCTTTATGTTTGCCTATTACTCAAGCTTTTTGAATCTCATCTTTTAATAAGCAATGTCATTTTGAACCCAATTTGTTCTTTAAAATATACAGGTAGCTATGAGTGCACTTGGTCATGAGTTCTAGGTAATCAAGTTTTGATCTGTATAATATCCATTAAAAGGGCAGGTTGTTGGCCAGACATGGCAGCTCATGCCTGTAATCCTTGAACTTTGGGAGGCTGAGCAGAAGGAATCACGTGAGGCTAGAAGTCAAAGATCAGCCTAGACAACATAGCAAGACTTCATCTGTAAAGAATGAAATAGTTAGCTGGGCATGGCGGCTTGCATCTGTAGTCCTGGGTACTGGGGAGGCTGATGTGGGAGGAGCACGTGAGCGGAGAAGTTTGAGATTATGGTGAGATAGATGGTCAAGCCACTGTACTGCAGTCTGGGTGAGAACAGAATGAGACCTTCCTGTGTCTTAAAAAAAAAAAAAAATTTGGTTATTACACAAATGTGATGCAACAGCCTTCAGTTTTTGTGTTCACAATGCTGGGTAATTGGTTCTCAAAAGAAGGGTTAAGTTTTTCTATTAGTTCAGTGTACTGGACAGCAAGTGTTCATGAACCTCTATTTGATGTATTTGATTTAATGCCTACTTTTACTGCTTTCTACTGAATCAATTGTTTTCTATCTAAACTCTGATCACTTCAAACATAGTTGAGGAAAACATTCTTCAGAATTGTTTTTCTATCTCTTTGCACTAGAATGTATGCACACGAAAGAAAGATCACATTAGTAAAATTCCAATGTTTTTCTAGTCCTCATGGTGTAAATGGTGATTAAAACCTTTCGTGTGGTGGGGTCTTGTGGTCTTGGTGTGTGCCACACCTTTTGGGGGCAAAACACGATTGTAAGAGGGTCTTTTCCTAACAAATGCAACCAGTGTAACATGGTTTCTTGTACCCTCAATGAATCCCCAACAATAAACAAAAATAAATAAATAAAAATAAAATAAAATAAAATGATGTGATAAAGCCTAGCACACAATGTTACTATAAGGAATAAGCAAAATGACAGCCAGTAGGTGCTGTACCACTATCTACTGAGCATGAAGTGTTGGACTTAATGACCTGTTTGTCTTTCCCACTGGAGTATGAACATCTTACTCTTTTTTTTTGAGATAGAGAGAGTCTCACTGTGTCGCCCTCAGTAGGGTGCTATGGTGTCACAGCTCACAGCAACCTCAAACTCTTGGATTTAAGTGATTCTCTTGCCTCAGCCTGCCAAGTAGCTGGGACTACAGGCCCCACCACAATGCCTGGCTATTTTTTGGTTGTAGTTGTCCTTGTTTGACAGGCCCAGGCTGGGTTCGAACCTGCCAGCTCTGCTGTATGTGGCCGGCGCCCAAGCCGCTGAGCTACAGGCGTTGAGCCCGTCCTACTCATTTTTATATCCCCTCTACTACTACAGTACCCGGAAGACAGTAGGCACTCCATACTCATTTATTGAATTAATTCATCAATTGATTAGTACTTTGTCCTACCCTCACCCTGGCTCCATTTCTCTTGCTGGTCTTTGTCACCAGGAACTCAAATTCTGAACAAAAATTACCAGAACTGAATTCAATGAAATGCCAATACTCCACTTCCTAGAAATACCAAAGAGTTTTCTCAGCAAGTGCATCGAGGGAAGAGATGAAGGAGTACGGGTTTTTTGGTATTTTTAAGTCTGTTACAGAAACATGACATGTTCAAATTAAAGCCAGAATCCAAGGTGCTGATGGGGCTCAAAAACAGTCCCCCCAAAATAAGGCTTGCAAAGCAAAAATTTTTCTCTGACCTCTTTTAGCCTTTTATTCCCAGTCCCATTCTTGCCTGAGGTAAGTGATAGAAACTAGAATCTTTCTTCCCCAAGGCTTGGCGCCTGTGGCCCAGAAGGCTGGGGCGCCAGCCACTACACCTGAGCTGAATCCAGCCTGGGCCCGCCAAACAACAATGACGGCTGCAACCAAAACAAAAATGGCCGGGCGTTGTGGCGGGCGCCTGTAGTCCCAGCTAGTTGGGAGGCTGAGGCAGGAGACTCACTTGAGCCCAGGAATTGGAGGTTGCTGTGAGTTGTAATGCCACGACACTCTACCCAGGGCAACAGCTTGAGGCTCTGTCTCAAAAAAAAAAAAATTAGAACCCTTCCCTGCCACCAACCATTCTGTATAAAAACTGGCCGTAGGGCGGCTCCTGTGGCTCAAAGGAGTAGGGCGCCGGCCCCATATGCCAGAGGTGGTGGGTTCAAACTCAGCCATTTGTGTGTCTCTAGGCGACCCATTCCAGAGAAGGTCCTGCCCAGCCAGAAGGTATGAATGCTTCTCAGAGAGGCCAAAAGAGTCTAGACAGACAGGCCTTACCGGGTTTCCCCACTCAGTCTATTAACATTAGATCATACCTTTTTTCTTTTTTTGCAGTTTTTGGCCAGGGCTCAGTTTGAACCTGCCAGCTCCAACATATGGGCACCCCCCTCCTTTAAGCCACAGGCACCCCCAGATCATACCCTTTTTGTCTAATCATATTTCTATAGAGCTGTCCATACTTTGTTGAACTTGGGTATAAAAATAAATACATCTCCTGTATCTTTTTTTTTTTAGAGACAGAATCTCATTTTATCGCCCTCGGTAGAGTGCTGTGACGTCACAGCTCACAGCAACCCCCCAACCCCTGGGCTTAGGCAATTCTCTTCCCTCAGCCTGCTGAGTAGCTGGGACTCTGGGTGCCCACCACAACCCCTGGCTATTTTTTGTTGCAGTTTGGCCAGGGCCGGGTTCAAACCCACCACCCTCAGTATGTGGGGCCAGCGCCTTACCTGCTGAGCCACAGCCACCACCACCCCTGTATCTTTGGGTTTTCATTTTGTATGCTCCCATGTATACAGGTTAAGTAATTTGCATGTCTTTTCTCCTGTTAATGTGCCTCAGCAAACCTTTAGGGGTCCCTATAGTTCTATTTGAAAAGCGTAAAGGGTGATGATACCCAGAGACCCAAGCTGAGATGTCCATGCCAGGTTTATTGAAAGGGTAAGTTAACCCACCCCAGCAGTGCAAAAGTAGTGTCTCCAGCCTGGGGGCGGTTAGAGACCATTTTATCTGGGGCTTTTAGGGGGTGGACAAATTCCACAGGTTGGAGGGGGAAGGTTAGGGTCCTTTGGTGGGAACTTCTGGGGGTGGGGCCAACTAGGTCCTTTGTGTCTTTGTCTTAGGAGGAAATGAGATGGAGGGGAAAGTTTCATATGTGGCTGGGTTAGGCCCCCCCAACACTATTTATAGTCAAAGTGTTTATTTATTTATTTATTTATTTTTGAGTCAGTCTCCCTTTAAGGAGGGCTGGATCATCATCATAGCTCACTGTAACCTGAAACTCCTGCTTCAGGGCTGGTGAGGTGTCTCATGCCTGTATTCTTAGCACTCTGGGAGGCCAAGGCAGGTGGATTGCCTGAGTTCAGAGGTTCAAGACCAGCCTGAGCAAGAGTGAGTAAGACCCCATCTCTAAAAATAGCCAGGTGTTGTGGTGGGCACCTGTAGTCCCAGCTACTTGGCTCTTGCTCAAGCTGGTCTTGAACTCCCGGGGTCCCCCTGCCTCAGTCTCACAAAGCACTGGGATTACAGGCATAAGTCACCAGCCCCAGCCAAAGTGCAACAACAGAAAAAATAGCTGGGCATTGTGGCAGGTGCCTGTAGTCTCAGATACTCAGGAGGCTGAGGCAACAGAATAGCCTAAGCCCAGGGGTTGGAGGTTGAGTGAGCTGTGTCACCATTCCCAGCTGGTAGCCAAAGAATTTTAAAGAGTTGAGAACATCAGTTTTCCTAATGCTCTTCAAGGAGGGAAGAACAAATGGCATTCTCAGAGAAAGCTGGGGTAGAGGGGAGGAAGGAAGATAAAGAGGGAGGAAAGGGGGAGAGGAAGAAGTGGGAAGACAGGGAAAAGAAAGAGAAGACAAAGCTGGGAGAGTGGACTCATAGCAGCACATGGAAAGCCTAGTGGAATAGAGCTGACTTGGACACAGGATTGTGTCCCTGTTCCCTCCTCAACCTCCACTAACGTGACAGCAAGTGAGGAGGGTGCATAGACCCTACAAGGACAAAGAGCACATGGGACCATCAACTGCTAACAAAAATGTTTTAAATTCTGGCTCAGCACCTATAGCTCAGCGGCTCGGGCACCAGCCACATACACCTGGGCTGGTGGGTTCAAACCTGGCCCAGGCCTACCAAAAAACAATGACAACTACAAACAAAAAATAGTCACGTGTGTGGTGGGCGCCTGTAGTCCCAGCTACTTGGAAGGCTGAGGCAAAAGAGTCGCTTAAGCCCAATAGTTTGAGATGTTGCTATGTATGAGCTATGACTCCACGGCACTCTGCCCAGCGCAACATAGTGAGACTGTGTCTCAAAAAAAAAAAAAAAATTTAAATTCTGAGAAACAGAAAGGCCATGATAAATAAGTTGGAAATAACCTAATCTATCCACGAAGCCTAGAACTGTAAGCACTGGAGACCAGTCACAAAACAGCTGTTTTTGCATCTCCAAGCTCTAAACGTGCTCAGGCATTAGACTCCCACAGGAGGTGGACACTTGAGTGGGGCTGAGAACAAGAAGACTGATCAAAAGCTTGCCTAAGGTAGATGAAGAATGAGAGTTGGATGAGAAACGTTCACAGCTTGGCATCTAAGATCCACCGAGGATGGGAATAAGGGGTGGATCTACCCAGAGATTGTGTTCTAAACAGCAGCATCACCACCCTCCCCTCTCCCTTACCCAAGATGGCCATAAGGATGCAGAAATAGGAATTATGTGTCCCAAATTCCCACCCCCAGGCAGGAGTGTGGAGGAGTAATCTCATGGGAAATGGGCCAACTAAGAGAAAAACTCTACAGAATCAGATATTTGTCTCCTTTGGTGCAGCCCACCTGTCTTCAAACCCCTCACATGTGTTCAGTACTTCCAAACAAGTTTTTAGCATGTCGCAGGTAAATGTGAAGCACCTGACCAGTGAACATTTGGAAGAATCCGCCAACATAAACAATAGACTGAGACAAACAAAATGGGGAAAAAACAGGGACTTGGAAGAAACAGACGAACAGAGACAGAAAGAGAAGAAAAAAGATATCATATTGAGGGGGGAAAAGATGCCATGTAAAATAATGATAATTTAAATATACATATTTTATAAATCTTGTATATATTATTTATATATATCTTACGACGCTCTTTCAAGACAAAACATTCAGAGAGGCGGGCGCAGTGGCTCGTGCCTGTAATTCTAGCACTCTGGGAGGTCAAGGCAGGCTGATCACCTGAGTTCAGGAGTTAAAGAGGGAGATCACGTCCCTACAAAATAGCTTGTGGTGGGTGCCTGTAGTCCCAGCTACTTGAGAGATTGAGGTAAGAGAATTGCTTAAGCCCAAGAGTTTGAGGTTGCTGTGAGCTGCGATGCCATAGCACTGTACTGAGGGTGACAAAGTGAGACTCTGTCTCAAAATAAATAAGTACATAAATAAAATAGAATTTTATTTATGTGGGCGGTGCTTTGGTCAAAGGAGCAGAAGAGTGGCTTGAGTGGTTCTCTGTGCCACCTCTATTTCTATTTTTTACGGATGGTTTTGTCTAGTTCTTGGAGATACCACTGGGATAGGCACCAGAAAACACCAAGACTTAGCCACCGTCTGCCACTAATACACTTGGTGACTTTGAGCAAATTAGATATTCTTGCTTGGGCTCATTTTCTCCCCCTGTAAAATAAAGGGGTTGAACTGGTTGCTTGCTCAGGCCCTTCATTGTCAGAGTGGTGACTTTTACAAATACAATAGAATCTGTAAGTTGACCACCCAAGGGACTATAACAAACTGGTCAACAGGACAGCCCCTGTGGCTCAGTGAGTAGGACACCAGCTCCATGTACTGAGGGTGGCGGGTTCATAACCCAGCCCTGGCCAAACTGCAACAAAAAAATAGCCGGGCATTATGGTGGATGCCTGTAGTCCCAGCTACTCAGGAGGCTGAGACAAGAGAATCGCCTAAGCCCAAGAGCTGGCGGTTACTGTGAGTTGTGACACACAGCACTCTACCCAGGGTGACAAAGTAGGAGTCTGTCTCTAAAACAAAAACAAAAACAAAAAAAACTGGTCAACATACAGAGATGCTACAAAGGTTCTACCGTAGATAGACACTTTTTGGTTGGGGGGGCAGAATCTTACTGTTTCACCCTAGTTAGCGTGCCCTGGCGTGATCATCAATCACAGTTCATAGCAACCTCAAGCTCTTGGGCTCAAGAGATCCTCTTGCCTCATCCTTTCAAGTAGCTGGGACTACAGGCACCCACCACAATGCTCAGTTATTTTTGCTATTTTTTAAAGTAGAGACAGGGTCTTGCTCTTGCTCAGACTGGTCTCAAATTCCTGAGCTCAAGCCATCCACCTGCCTCAGCCTCCCAAGGCACTAGGATTATGGATGGACACTTTAACAGGACTATGGGAGGGCCTGTGGGGCCCTGAATGGTCATGACATTGTTAAATATCAGAAGAGGAATAATAGCCCCAGGTGACAGAGGGCCCAGCCAAGCAACAGATGTGAAATGGGAAGTAAAATAATGTTCAAGTAAGCTTGAGTGGAATAATTCATGAAGAAAAGAGCTCCCACGCCTGTTTCACTTCAGATGATTTGGGTAAGAAAGTTCCATTTGCCTGTACAGTTTATGCCCCCTGTAAATTCCGGAAAATAGTTATTGTCATTACTTCAATCAGGATAACTGATTTTGAAGCGGATCCCTGGCACTTTGTGGTGCGAGGGTTAGGAGGGGCTGAGGTGGGAGGAAGGGAAAGCTGGGAAGAAGCTCTGTAATTACAACTTTGGAGACCTGGTCACAGTGTTTAGTCTGCCCCGAGGCCAGGCGGCGCACACCCTCGGTTGGAGAAGGCCCCTCCCTTCACCACAACTGTCCTGGGAAATGAACCTTTCCCTCCACAGCTCTGGCTCCAGAGGAGCGTGTCTTCATGTTTTCTGTAATTTATAGTCTCTTGGCATCCAAGCAGATACTTATTCTAATTTAGACCAATCATGGTGCCCCACCCACAGCCGATTGATCCAAACTTGAATCTACCCAATTAGTTGACTTTCTTGGGATATGTCAAATTAGAGCTAGAGTTTAAAAAAAAAAAAATCCAGGGCTAGACCTGGTGGCTCACACCTGTAATCCCAGCACTCTGTGAGGCCAAAGCAGGTGGATCCCTTGAGCTCAGGAGTTTGAGACCAGCCTGAGCAAGAGTGAGACCCTATCTCCACTTAAAAAAAAAGAAAGAAAAAGAAAAGAAAAATTAGCCAGGAATGGTGGTGCGTGCCAGGTGGTTGAGGCAAGAGGATCGCCTGAACCCAGGAGTTTGCCATTGCTATGAGCTATGACACCGTAATGCTCTACCCAGGGTCACAGAGTGAGACTCTATCTCAAAATAATAATAATAATAATAATAATAATAAAATATGAAAAAATGCAGATCCTCTTGTGTGTGTTGAGGCTGGTGGAGAAATTTGCTCTGAGAGAATTAAGTCCCCAGACTGTTGGGGTGAAGGGGGGACCAACACGCAGTGGATATTTTTATTTTTATTTATTTATTTTTTTTTTTGATAGAGACAGAGTCTCACTTTATCCTCCTCAGTAGAGTGCTGTGGTGTCACAGGTCACAGCAACTTTCAACTCCTGGGCTTAGGCGATTCTCTTGCCTCAGCCTCCCAAGAAGCTGGGACCGTAGGCGCCCACCACAATGCCCAGCTTATTTTTTGTTGCAGTTTGGCCGGGGCCAAATTTGAACCTGCCACCCTCTGTATATGGGGCCAGCGCCCTAACCACTGAGACACAGGCGCCGCTCTGAAGTGGATATTTTTAAAGCCACATCTCACTTGTTGGACTACTGCTACTGGACTATTTGAAATTCCTCTCACTTGTTGGACTACTGCTACTGGACTATTTGAAATTCCTTTTTTTTGAGACAGAGTCTCACTATGTCACCCTTGGTAGAGTGCTGTGGCGTCATAGCTCACAGCAACCTCCAACTCTTGCACTCAAGCGATTTCTCTTGCCTCAGCTTCCCGAGTAGCTAGGACTACAGGTGCCCGCCACAACACCCAGCTAGTTTTAGAATGGGGTCTTGCTCTGGCTCAGGCTGATCTTGAACCTGTGAGTTCAGGCAATTCACCCACTTCAGCCTGCCAAAGTGCTAGGATTACAGGAATGAGCCACGGAGCCTTGCCTTCTTTTTCTTTCTTTTTTTTTTGTGTGTGTTAACTATTTATTCATTCATTCATTTATTTACTTATTAAACTTTATTCAAATTAATATGAGGGTACAAAATTTAGGTTACATTGTTCTCATTTCAGGGTGAAGTCCCATTTTAGAAGAGCCCCTCACCCACAGGCATGTTGTACGTCCTTACAATGCACACATTAGGTGAGATCCCGCCTCCTGCCCTCTGTCCTTATGCCAATCATCCTCCCCCCTCCTCCTGCTGCAATTCTAAATTTCACAGTTTTCAAAATTAGTGAAAATCCATGATTTGAAATACAATTTCCACAAATTTTTGAGCCAAACAAATGCTTTTGCTCATAAAGATAAATTTACATTTATGATTTTCTGAACATTTGGTCTGGACTGTCGGAAAATGAATCACTAGTAGTGAAATAACGCAGGCAGGCAAATGTTTGAAATGTGAAGCAAGGTGATTGTGTTGCTGTTTGAAACAGTCATGTTTTTCAAGTTCATTATTCAAAAGGAACATCCATGCTAATGGTCCTGATCTGACTGCTTCTGCTTTATCCAAGTGTGCCAGATAACCTGGTGGTGCAGAATCCCATCAGTGGGGCTATATGCTGTCACAGAATGTGCTATTACAGAGGGTGGACTTTAGGAAGGAAAATACAGTTGAGCTTCTCTGTAAGTTGACCACCCAAGGGACTATAACAAACTGATCAACATAAGGAACTAGGCTTGCTGTACTGATATGTACATGTGGTGCGTGTCTGGTCTATGAAATTAGGTCAAGTATATGGAGGCAGTCAACTACAGAGGTTTTACTGTATATAGTTTGGACTGAGAATTTGGTTCTTGGTCTCAAGTGCACGTGCTTCATTACTAAATTCCTGTGCAGGGGCTGGGCTTAGTGGCTCACACTTGCAATTCTAGCACTCTAGGAGGCTGAGGGGGGTGGATTGCTGGAGCTCATGGGTTCAAAACCAGTCTGAGACTAGCCCAACCAAGAGTGAGACCCCATCTCTAATAATAGCCAGACATTGTGGCAGGTACCAGTAGTTCCAGCTGCCTGAGGCTGAGGAAAGAGAACTTCTTGAGCCCAAGAGTTTGAGGTTGCTGTGAGATGTGATGCCATGGCTCTACTGAGGGCGACATAGTGAAACTCTGTCTAAAAATAAAATCCTGCACAAACGTTGAGTACAGCAGGTCCAAAGCTGCTCTGTGTTCCATTTTATGATTACCCTCAGAGAAAGGAGAAATCTTTGTCTTTTTCTGAAAGAAGCCTGGCAAGGGAAGATGTCTTTCATTTGGCCCTTTGCAAGCTCTTCCTGGAGCTCCGGCATCACAGCCACCCATCCAGCCAGCACTGGGAACAAGGCATCCCCTGGAGTCCTGGGGACGGCCTGCAGATCTCAGCAGCCAGACAGCTGAGAGATAGGTGCTCAGAAAGAACCAGTGTTTGTCTCTTTTTTCTCCCCCTTGCAACCATACTCCATCTCTCTCCACTTAACCAACATCTTTCCTTTTACTTCAATGACCATACACACTCACAACTTTTTTTTTTTTTTTGAGACAGTGTCTCACTCTATCGCCCTGGGTAGAATGCCGTAGCGTCCCAGCTGACAACAGCCTCAAACTCTTGGGCTCAAGTGATTCTCTTGCCTCAGCCTCCCAAGTAGCTGGGACTACAGGCGCCTGCCACAATACCCAGCTATTTTTTTGTTGCAGTTGTTTAGCTGGCCCCGGGCCAGGTTTGAACTCGCCACCCTCGGTGTATGTGGCTGGCGCCGTAACACAAAAAACACCAAGACTGAAGAAATGTTTGAGAAGGAAGAGTCATGAAGAAAGCTCAAGGACAAACACTCCTACAAAAAAGTAGGAGTAGGAAGCTGGAAGAAGCAGGCAGGGCTCTTTGGGGCCATAATGAGAAGTTGGAATTTTATTTCAAGCTCTTGGAAAGTTTTATATGGGAGGTTTATATGACATGGTTCTGCTCCTATCCTCCAATCCTTCACCATGGCTTCAAAGTGAATCTTTCTAGAACAAATGACTCTGGGGTTTAAAACTTCCAATGGCTCCCATTTGCCTACAGATAACACCTGAGCCGCTTAGCCTGGCGTCCAGGGCCTTTCAATCCTGCCCCGTGTTTCTGTCCATCTTTGTTTCTCCCCGGGTTTCCTTTCCCCTTCCTCGTCTGGCTATGACAAGCAACTTCCAGATGACTGCATGGGTTCCACAATGACTTTACTTAGGACACATCTCTCTGGGCACAGCATTGCCTCTACTATCATGAAACAGAAACCTACACAGCTTTCCAAGACAAAGGTTAAATGCCGCCACGTCTGTGTGGTCTTTCCTAATCACTGTCTCCCAAGTGAAACCGACCATTCCCTCCTCTGCATCCTCAGTGTGCACTGACCCAACCACTAGCAAAACCCCTTTACCACTCGACAGCACTTCTTTCTTTGTTTGACACAGAGTCTCACTATGTCACCCTCAGTAGACTGCCATGACCTCATAGCTCACAGCAACCTCAAACGCTTTGAGCAATACTCTTGCCTCAGCCTCCTGAGTACTGGGACTACAGGCGTGTGTGACCATGCCCAACTAGTTTTTCTACTTTTTTTTTTTTTTTTTTGCAGTTTTTAGCTGGGTCTGGGTTTGAACCTGCCACCTCCAGTATATGCTATAGGCATCATACTAGTTTTTCTTTTTTTTTTTCTTTTTACCATGGCAATCTACAAATACTTTATTAGCAAGAACAAGTGCAGCGTAGGAAAGAGGGGATCCTCCTTCCCTTAAGAGGCATCATTAAATCTTTAGAAGGGGCAGGTTAGAATCAGACAAAAGTGATTCGTGTCCTGGAAGTATTGACCTGCCAAACATTTAACTCCTCGTATTCATCTACAGCTGCCTGGAACTGGGCAGGTGTGGAGCCACGAGATATGCAACGCTGCTCTGCTTCAGAAAATCTGACACTCGGCTCCCCGAGGCCAATTCTCGGACAGTGGCAAATATCACATCTGCTGGTCTCTGGGTCCTAGCTGTTTGCCCCTTGTCACCTAAAAGTGAGTCCTTCGACATTTCCATTAGCCTTATTGCTTCATTCACATCCTCCTTCTCCACAGTGTCCACCATTCGCAGACGTGCCAGAGCAGTTGAAAGTCGCAGAATGGCCAGTAGGGTCTGGGCAGAAGTATAGGTGGCATCCTTACTCACCCAAGCCTCTCGCCTCATTTCCACATATGCTGCTGGGGTATAGTCAGCCAGAGATCTGGCACTGCAGGCTGCTTCTCACGGTACATAGCTATGCACCATCTCATGAGCTTCATGTCCAAAGGTTCAACCTGGGCAGGGGGCTGCCGGCTGTGCTGGTGCACATAGGTGATGTGCTGGGCCAACCGTAGGTCATTGTCTCAGTCAGGCCGGTCATGGATCAGCCAAAGAAGGTCAAATCGGGAGAGTAGCGCAGCAAGGAGCTGTATGTTCTGCTCTAGGCTGCGGCGGGGATTATAGTGACCGTAGGCAGGATTGGCGGCAGCTAAGATGGAGCAGCGAGCATTGAGTGTGGTAAGAATGCCCGCCTTGGCAATGGAGATAGTTTGCTGCTCCATGACCTCATGGATGGCTGTGCGGTCAGCCTCAGCCATCTTGTCAA
>CAUYON010201292.1:0-11622 GCA_963573935.1 Arctocebus calabarensis | reverse complement strand
GCTCAACGGGCTAAGGCGCCAGCCACGTACACCTGAGCTGGTGGGTTCGAATCCAGCCCAGGCCCACCAAACAACGATAGCTGCAATCAAAAAATGTCTAGGCATTTTGGTGGGCACCTGAAGTCCCAGCTACTTTGGAGGTGGAGGCAAGAGACTCGCTTGAGCCCAGGAACTGGAGGTTGCTGTGAGCTGTGATGCTACGGCACTCTACCCAGGGTGACAGCTTGAGGCTCTGTCTCAAAAAAGAAAAAAAAAAAAATCTTTTAAATGGGGCAGTGCCTGTGGCTTATCGAGTAGGGCGCTGGCCCCATATACTGAAGGTAGCGGGTTCAAACCTGGCCTCAGCTGAATTGCAAAACAGAAAAATAGCCGGGTGTTGGTGGTGAGCGCCTATAGTCCCAGCTACTCGGGAGGCTAAGGCAAGAGAATTACCTAAGCCTAGGAGTTGGAGGTTGCTGTGAGCTGTTTGACGCCATAGCACTCTACTCTTTTGTATAGACTCCATCTCTACAAAAAAAAAAAATATATATATATATATATATTTTATATGCCAGATTACACTTATTAAGTTTATTCTTTTTTTTTTTTAATGTTTCCTGATTTATTATAAAGCATACAACTCAGGAATGATAAAATGGAAGAGACATGTATGTCAAAGTATGGGGAATGGCGCCACAGAGCTTCCATGGCTCCTCTGAGCCCACTGTCCTCCCACCACATCAATGTGTTTACCAACTTGGAAGCTCCAAGTTTATCTGCTTTGTTAAGAAACCCATTCATAATTGCCAATATGAGTATTATTCAATATGAGAAAAACAGGTGTATACTGAGAGATATAGCCAGAATCTGGGAAACCTGACACTTAAAAGTTTGCCTCTCTGACATGAATAGGGAATTATAGTTGAGACGTCTATATTTGAGACACTAAGATGAGCTCATGATCACTTTTCCCACCTTCCTAGGACCATGGACTTATAGCCCCTCACCCAACCTTCTTTCTCACTTTACATATGGATTGCCAGGCCCCACTAGATTTTTTGTACTTGGCTCACAAAGGTCTCTGTTTCTGGGGATATCCTTTGCAAAGACTAGGGGTTGTATCTGGTTTTAGGATTGCATATACAGATTGTCTGGGGAATATTTTCTTTTTCTTAGTAATCTCTCAAGAGATTTTCCTTCCTTTGAGGATTTTTCTGTACCCTAGAAAGACACAGTCTCTTCTTAATGTAGAGCTTCTCTTATAACCTGACTTGGTGTCCATGTCAAGTTTTTTTATCTTTTTCACTCATAACCAAGGTTTCCTGGCTAGTAGTTTGTGAACTTTCCCCCACCTTACTACAAATGCAACACACATTCACTAGATAAAGAAAGTAAATACTGATGAACAAAAATTAGAATAGATAACATTTTGGAGACTTATAGGTTGGAGCCTTTTTTTTTTTTTTTTTTTTTGAGACAGTCTAATTCTGTCACTGTGGGTTGAGTGCTGTGGCTTCATCATAGTTCGTAGCAACTAGTTGAGGACTTCCATTTGTTAACTCATTGAAGACCACAACCTGAGATGACATAGGGTTGTTATCTCTACTTTGCCCATGAGGAAAATGGCATTTGAGGTTGAAGGGGCTAATTTAGTAAGCTGGTATGTAGCAGAGCAACACATACTTTAGTACCCGTCTAGATAAACAAATACACACAAAATGGGATCATATTGTATATAAATATCTTTTACTCCCACATGTGACAATCTTTCCATGTCAATAAATAGACTTCAACAGCATTCTTTTTAATCCAGTGTCCTTTTGTTTCCTCCTCTCCCTGGCCCTGTCCCCAGGATCGACGAGAACGTGCTAGGAGCCCAGCTGGATGTTGAGGCCGCCCATTCAGAGATCCTCAAGTACTTCCAGTCAGTCACCTCCAACCGGTGGCTCATGGTTAAAATCTTCCTCATCCTCATTGTCTTCTTCATCATCTTTGTGGTCTTCCTTGCCTGAACCCTATTCACTCTGAAGCACTCCGTGGGGGTTTGGAGCGCTCCTGGAAGGGCAGATGGCCAGTACTGCCACTGAGCCTGTGCAGGGTACTTGGGAGAAAGGCCCTGTTTCTCTGAAACTGCTAGGAATGGCCACTACCCCAATCTCCCATTCCTTGCCTCTGGCCACCCTGTCCTCCCTCACCACCCTCAGGCCCATGAAACACACACAGTTCTGGATTTCAACTCTTCTGTGAAGTGGCTGGAAGAAGAGCAGAAGCCAGCTGGGGGCCAGTAGGGGAGGTTGTCTCCACTAGGAAATTTCTATAAATCATCCCAGCCTATCCGGAAGGAAACTTTGGCAGCAAGGGGAAATGATGCCCTTATCCCCTTCCTTTAAGTGAGGAGAGGAAGCAAAACTGTCCCAGGGACCAATTTTCCCATCTGGGTTATAACTTGACCTCTTTTCTTCCTCTCTTTACCATGTGAGGCAGGGGGCCCTGAGCCCTTCAGCTGCTGCCTATACAACCCTTGACACTGGCTGCTGGTGACTCAATCTGCCAAATGTGCTGCAGCCCATTTTCTCCCAATTACAGCAAGACTGTCAGCCTCGCTAGCCATGTCATCATTTCTTGGTGGTTGCGTCGAAGGGCCTAGGCAGCAAGTGGAGTGAGCCTACTGCCCAGTATGAGAACTGAAAGGGTTGGGCTAATGGCTCTGAGGGATCCCACTGCTGACCAAGTCAGCATTGGGCTCTGTACACATAGCTGCCCCAAAATGGGGGATAACCCAATTGCAACATCACCTCATTAGTGTGGAAACTTCCTTGCAAATGTGGGAGCAGGATCCCATCAGGTTGGGTCCCTGATTGATGGCAACTTCCAAGACTATCTCAAGCAGTGTTTGGACCTGTTTCATCTGTATTCTCCAACCAGTTGGCCCTAATTCTTAAGCCAAGTGAGGCAAGAGCTCTGCCTGCTGCCAGGAGCAGAAGGGAAAGTGAAGAATTTGTTCCCAGTTCATCTGAGGCTCTTGGTTCCATCTAAGTCCCTCACCAAATTCAAGCCAGTAACAGAAGAGTGGAAGAGAGACCTGCCTGGTATACCCTCTCCCCAGGGAGATTAACATGTTTCTTTGTCCTTCCTGACCAGAACCCACAGCTTCACCATTCTGAGGTCACTTGAATCCACCTACCTCACACACACCAAGGGATGTTCAATCTAGAGAACAATTACTGTACTCCAGAGCTGGTCTTGAGTATGTGTGTGTGTGTCGGGTGGGGTGGGGGGTGGTTCTGGGAGAGTCCATAGCTTCAGCATTTTACAGTTTCCTCTTTTTTTTTTTTTTTTTTTGTAGAGACAGAGTCTCACTTTATTGCCATCGGTAGAGTGCTGTGGCATCCCACAGCTCACAGCAACCTCCAACTCCTGGGCTTAGGCAATTCTCTTGCCTCAGCCTCCCGAGTAGCTGGGACTACAGGCATCCACCACGACGCCCGGGTATTTTTCTGTTTTTGCAGTTCAGTGAGGGCGGGTTTGAACCCACCACTTTCGGTATATGGGGCCGACGCCGTACTCGATGAGCCACAGGTGCCGCCCTATAATTTCCTCTTGGTACCTTTTCAGCAAATGATCTACAACTACTGGCATCTCTGCCCCATTAACAGAGGATGGGTTGGGTCTGTGAAGATAATGCTGGTCAAAGCCCTGACAGATGCCATTTCTTTTTTTGTTTTTGTAGAGACAGTCTCACTTTGTCGCCCTTGATAGAATGCCATGGTGTCACACAGCTCACAGCAACCTCCAATTCCTGGGCTTCTCTTGCCTCAACCTCCTCTGAGTGGCTGGAACTACAGGCGCCCGGCTATTTTTTGTAACAGTTTGGGGCCGGGTTTGAACCCACCACCCTTGGTATATGAGGCTGGTGCCCCACTCACTGAGCCACAGGTGGCTGCCCCATTTCTTTTTTTCTTTTTTTTTTTAGAGAGACAAGAGTCTCACTTTGTCGCCCTCAGTAGAGTGCGGTGGCATCACAGCTCACAACCTCCGGCTCTTGGGCTTAGGCAATTCTCTTGCCTCAGCCTCCCAAGTAGCTGGGACTACAGGCACCTGCCACAACACCCGGCTTTTTTTTTTTTTTTTTGCAGCTTGGCTGGGGTCGGGTTTGAACCTGCCACTCTGGATATGTGGGACTGGCGCCCTACTCACTGAGCCACAGGCACTGCCCAACAAATACCATTTCATTTGATTCCCCGACTCTTTGGGGGGAAATGTGTAGAACAGAAATTTATTTCACAGACATTTATTGTGTTTCTTTTTAAAGATAGAGCCTCTTTGTAGTCTGGGTTAGAGTGCAGTGCAATCTCATAGTTCACTGCAATCTCAGACTCCTCAGCTGAAGTGATCTTCCTGTCTGCTACCCCAGTAGCTAGGACCATAGGGCATGCTACCGTGATTGGATAATATTTTTATTTCCTGTAGAGACAGGGTCTACCTATGTTGCCCAGGTGGGTCTTGAACTCTTGGCCTCAAGCATTCTCCAGCCTCTGCTTCCCCAAATGCTAAGATTTACAGGCAGAAGCCACCCTGCCTGCCCTGTTGAGGTTTCTATTTCCCAAGGCATGAAACTGAGCCTGTCACTGGCGGAAAAAACCCATGAATCAATCAAGGTTCCTGTGCCCATGGCCTTTACATTCTACCAAGTATGCTAAGTCACCACACGTTGGGGAAAATGGGAGATTGCTGCTAAATGTAACCATAATGTATGTATGTATTCATTGCAGGCTGGGCGCCAGCCACACACACCTGAACTGGCGGGTTCCAGCCTGGCCAGGCCATGCCAAACAACAACTACAAAAAAAAAAAATAGCTGGGGCTCAAGCAGCGAAGGCGCCAGCCACCTACACCTGAGCTGGCGGATTCGAATCCAACCTGGGGCCCGCCAAACAATGACGGCTGCAACTAAAAAATTGATGGGCGTTGTGGCGGGTGCCTGTAGTCCCAGCTACTTGGGAGGTGGAAGCAGGAGAATCGCTTGAGCCCAGGAGCTGGAGGTTGCTGTGAGCTGTGAAGCCACAGCACTCTACTCAGAGCGACAGCTTGAGGATCTGCCTCAAAAAAAAAAATAAAATAGCGGTTTGGCGCCTGTGGCTCAGCGGGCTAAGGCGCCAGCCACGTACACCTGAGCTGGCGGGTTCGAATCCAGCCCGGGCCCGCCAAACAATTACGGCTGCAACCAAAAAATGGCCGGACGTTGTGGCGGGCGCCTGTAGTCCCAGCTACTTGGGAGGCGGAGGCAAGAGACTCGCTTGAGCCCAGGAATTGGAGGTTGCTGTGAGCTGTGATGCTACAGCGCTCTATCCAGGGGTGACAGCTTGAGGCTCTGTCTCAAAAAAAAAAAATAGCCAGGCGTTGTGGCGGGCGCCTATAGTTCCAATTACTTGAGAAGCTAAGGCAAGAGAATCGCTAAAGCCCAAGAATTTGAGGTTGCTATGATCTGTGATGGCATAGCACTCGACCGAGGGCTACATAGACTGTCGCAAAAAAAAAAAAAGTATTCAGTACAAAATTTCAGAAAATACTCTACGCCTTGGCCATTCTTTGTAAAATTTTACAATGAATATTTTGTAAATAAAAGTATACTTAGCTACAATCTCCCATTTTCCCATATGTATCGCGATTTTGAAGACACCCTGTAGTTTTCAGCTATGTAATTATTAATCCATTTTATAGGCAGAGAAAGCCAGGCCTAGATCTGTAGCTGGGAAAGAACTGAAATGAAACTTAAAAACTAACTTGAAACTAAAAACACACTGGCCGATTCCGCTTAGGGTTTGTGAGCGATCACCCCCATTCCGAAGCTAAGTCTCGAATCCTGGAGAGCCCTTACAGCCCCCTTCCCGGTTCAGTTCCGGAATGCAGCAGCCTGAGCTCTGTTTTACCACTGACTCCGGAGCAACCGAAGGCCATCTGCGGACGGAAAGCGAAATGCGGGACCCAACAGGCCTCTAGGCCCCGAGTCTTGGGCGGAGCGCGGAGGGTCGGGCCCCGCCCCACGCACGATCACTGAAGGTGCGCACGCGCAGCGGCCCCGCTCCCTCCCCGCGCTTTAGCCCTAGCCTGGGAACGTCAGCGGCGCGCGACGTGCTTCGCCGCATAAATGCGGTGGCGCCGGGAGTAGGAGCGCTTTGGTTCTGAGCTTCTAGGCGTTCAGACGTTTGGCGACGACGCGGCTCGCGCCTGAGCCCGCCCCAGCTCTTCGCTGTGCCATGGCGGACGAGGGGAAGTCATACAACGGTCAGTGCGGCTCTTCGGGTCGGGGGCGGGCGATCTAGGGCCCAGGTGGGCGGTGCCGGCCTAGGCCGCAGTCCAGGGGCGTGAGGCCGCTAGGGGCCTGACGTCTGCGGGGAGCCGCGCGGGGTGGGGCGGGGCGTGCTGGGCTGGGGGCGAGGCAGCACCGGGCAGCCGGCTGGACGCAAGGTAGGTACCCCAGTGGTTGACTTGGTATCATAGCTTTGGGAGGACTTGTGGCACCCAGCAGGTAGCTCAAGGATGGGGTGATGAGATGCCTTTGAACTTTGAAGGTGGTAGATACCTGTCAGTTCAGTGTGGCGCCCTGACTCTTCCCTTAATGTGACTCAGTGCCCTGCTAATAGGCTGTGCTGGTGCCCTTTTTTCACCGCAGCCAGTCGATTTTAACCGCTCTGACTTTGGCTTTGGCGTAATAATTGAGATGTCCATACTAGAACTGGGTGTTAGTCCATTGTGGTGCCCAGGAGCTCATGACAGCTGAGGTTTGAATCATGAGTTAAACTCTCAGGCCAACTCTTCCAGGGCCTTCTTGTGGCTAGTAACAGTATCTATTTCTAAGAGTGTGTGTGTGTGTTTTAAAACAAATCGTTCTGATAAAGTGGCTGAACCATAGTGGCTGGTACTGCAGAAAGTTCTCAGTGAATGTTAGCTGTACCTTTTTTGCATGTTTTTTTGTTTTGCCTAGGCATTTGTTGAGATTCATTGTTTGCAGAGGTCTTGGCATTAGGCAGAACTTTAGTGGATGTTATGGACCTTTTTAAAGAAGCCATTCTTACACAACAGGAGTCAGAAGGTCATATTTCCTGGAGAGCATTCTGGGGCTCACGGTTAAGCACCCTACCTTGGACCTGCCACCAAAGCATAAGTCTAAAATTTGTCTCCAGAATTAAAGGGCATTTCTAGCCAAGGAAATTAAAAGCTCATCAAAAATTTTAGAGCGGCAGTTTGAGAACAAGGAGATCTGGGGCGGAGGCCCTTTAGATCGTTCATATTTATAACTAGCATTAGTACTGTATGGACAAATGAAGTCCTGGGGCAGATTTGGGGTGGCTTTCAGAGCTCTAATTTGTGGCCAGTTACACTTTTGGGTCTCACCTTTCTACATTCTGCCTGTTTTCATAGTTCCAGTTTCAGCTTTATTTTTCTTTTCTTTCTTTCTTTTTTTTTTTTTTTTGTAGAGACAGAGTCTCACTTTATTGGCCCTCGGTAGAGTGCCGTGGCGTCACACAGCTCACAGCAACCTCCAACTCCTGGGTTTAGGCGATTCTCTTGCCTCAGCCTCCTGAGCAGCTGGGACTACAGGCACCTGCCACAACACCCAGCTATTTTTCTGTTTTGCAGTTCAGCTAGGCTGGGTTTGAACCTGCCACCTTTGGTATATGGGGCCGACGCCCTACTCGATGAACCACAGGAGCCACCCTCAGCTTTATTTTTCAAAAAACTGCACAGTTTTCCAATAACTCTTCCCTGATGCTGCCATCCCACAGAGAGGGTTCCTTCCTCTGGGCAGTCAGAGGAGTTTGGGTGGAGTTGGCCTCTTCAGTTAGTGTGTATCTTCTAGTTCAGGTTGCTAGAAATTGCCACACCAAGGTACCTGGACCCAGTGACCTTTTCAAATTTGTGTTCCTGTCTCTAACTCCAGAGCATGATGACCGTGTTAGTTTCCCTCAAAGAAGGAAGAAAGGCTGGGGTCCTTTCCGGTGGAAATATGGTGAGGGGAACCGTCGATCTGGAAGAGGTGGTTCCGGTGTTCGGTCTTCCCGCCTTGAGGAAGATGATGGAGATGTAGCAATGAGTGATGCCCAGGATGGTCCTCGAGTACGATAGTAAGTAACTAATTGGTCTAGTTTAAATTTAGTGAACCCCTGAATTATGTGGCCCTTTTAACTGTCTGTGTCATTTCTCTTCCCACCTATAAGAGTAAGAAATGCTAGGACAGGTGGGCACAGTGGCGCATAACTATAATCGTAGCACTTTGGGAGGCTGAGGAGTGGATTGTGTGAGCTCAGGAGTTCCAGATAAGCCTGAGCAAGGGTAAGACCCCATCTCTACTAAAAATAGAAAAAGTAGCCAGGTGTCATGGTGGGCTTCTGTAGTTCTAGCTGCTCAGGAGGCTGAGGCAATAGGTTAACTTGAGCCCAGGAGTTTGAGATTGCTGTGAGCTATGATGCCATGGCACTCTATCCAGTGTGACAAAGTGAGACTCTGTTTAGAAAGAGAAATGCTAGGACGAGCTTAATGGTTTAAAAAATTCTTATTTATTTATTTATTTATTTATTTTTGGTGAGACAGAGTCTCTGTGCCCTTGGGTAGAGTGCTGTGGCATCATAGCTCACAGCAACCTCAAACTCCTGGGCTTGAGCAGTCCTTTTGATTCACCTTCCCGAGTAGCCTGGACGACAGGGGCCTACCACAATGCCCATCTAGTTTTTCTATTTTTAGTAGAGATGAGGACATCGCTTTTTGCTCAGGCTGGTCTCAACTCCTGAGCTCAGGCAATCCACCTGCTTGTGCTAAGATTACAGGCATGAGCCATGGTGCCTGACCCTTTTTTGGAGATAGTCTCACTTTGTCACCCTCAGTAGAGTGCCATGGCATCATAACTCTCAGCAACTTCAATTCTCTTGCTTTAGTCTCCCAAATAGCTGGGACTATAGGCACTTGCCACAGTGCCCAGCTATTTTTAGGAATAGGGTCTTGCTTTTGCTCAGGCTGGTCTCAAATTTGTGAGCTCAAATAATCCACGTGCCTCAGCCTGCCAGAGTACTGGGATTACAGGCATAAGTCACTGCACCAAAGCTCCCCCCATTTTTATTTTTAAGTTTTTTCTTTTTTTTTTTTTACATATAGGTTTCTAGTTACTCCAGCAACACTGTTGAGAAAATTACATTCTCTACTGAAATGCCTTTGTACTTTTATGAGCCTCAATTGACCATATCTGTATTGATTTGGGTCATTTTTAAGTCTCCCTCAGTGTCTCTGATTCCTTGAAATGTATTTATTTTTTTTTGGGGGGGGGGCGGGTTTGAACCCATCACCTCTGGTATATGGGACTGGCGCCCTACTCCTTTGAGCCATAGGCGCCGCCTGAAATGTATTTATTTTTTTAAAGAAACCAGATCAATTTGTTTCTCTTTGTTTTTATTTTTAAGACAGAATCTCACTCTGTCATCCTCAGTTGAGTGCCCTGGCTTCATAGCTCCCAACAACCTCAAAGTCTTGGATTCAAGCAATCCTCTTACCTCAGCCTCCCAAGTAGCTGGGACTATAGGTGCCTGCCACAATGCCTGGTTATTTTTAGATACAGGGTCTCAAACTTCTAAGCTCAGACAATCCACCCTCCTCAGCCTCCCAGTGTGCTAGGATTACAAGTGTGAGCCACCACTCTGGCAAGCAGCAGGGTCTTTTTTTATCTTTAGAGACAGAGTCTCACTTTATTGCCATCGGTAGAGTGCAATGGCATCACAGCTCACAGCAACTTCCAACTCCTGGGCTTAGGCAATTCTTTTACCTCAGCCTCCCGAGTAGCTGGGACTACAGGCTTCCACCACACGCCCAACTATTTTTTTTTTTTTGGTCTGGAGTTTGGCAGCGGCCGGGTTCGAACCCATTACCCTCAGTATATGTGGCCGGTGCCCTACCCACTGAGCTATAGGCGCCACCCAAGCCGCAGGGTCTTGACCTTGCTCAAACTCCTGAGCTCAAGCAAGCTTCCCACGTCAGCTTCCCACAGTGCTAGGGTTGGTTACAGGTATGAGCCACTGTTCCTGGCCCACGTTGGTTAGTGGAAGTCCTACTAACAGTGTAGGAAGGTCTTAGAGAAGATGTTCTTAGCATTTATGGCCATCTTGTTCTCTTTTTCCTCACAGCAACCCCTATGCCACCCGACCTAACCGTCGAGGTGATACTTGGCATGATCGAGATCGCATTCATGTTACTGTGCGGAGAGACAGAGCTCCTCCAGAGAGAGCAGGGGCTGGCACAAGCCAGGATGGGCCCTCAAAGAACTGGTTCAAGATTACAGTGAGTATTAGGAGGCTGAGGCAAGAGAATCGTCTAAGCCCAGGAGTTGGAGGTTGCTGTGAGCTTGTGTGACGCCACGGCACTCTACCGAGGGCAATAAAATGAGACTCTATCTCTATTAAAAAAAAAAAAAAATTACAGTGAGTACTTTGGAAAGGTAGATGGTGCAGTGGGAAGAGGGGAGTTGGCTCAGAGTAAAAGTGTCTATATTTTATTCCCATGAAAATCAGTCTTCTCAGCTGTTTATAATCCAGTATCTATTTTTTCTCTTAAGAATCAGTATCTTACAATATCTAAGAACAGGCTTAGAGAAAGATGTAGAAGGGGATAGGCAAGATGGAGCAGAAGGGAATATATTCATTTGGTTCAAGCAGAGTGTAGAGCTTATAGTTCCTAGAGTTCTCTGAGGAACATTCGAGGTATAAATAACATCTTGGAATTTTTATTTTTATTTATTTTTTAGAGATGAGGTCTCACTGCTCGGTGCCTGTGGCTCAATGGGCTAAGGCGCCATCCACATACACCTGAGCTGGCGGGTTCTAATCCAGCCGGGGCCCACCAAGCAACAATGACGGCTGCAACCAAGGAATGGCTGGACATTGTGGCGGGTGCCTGTGGTCCCAGCTACTTGGGAGGCGGAGGCAGGAGACTCGCTCGAGCCCAGGAATTGGAGGTTGCTGTGAGCTGTGATGCCACAGCACTCTCTCCAGGGTGATAGCTTGAGGCTCTGTCTCAAAAAAAAAAAAAAAAAGAGATGAGGTCTCACTCTGTTGCCCACGTTGGAGTGCAGTGATATGATTGTAACTCACTTTAAACTTGAACTCCTGGCCTCAAGTGATCTTCCCACCTAAATCTCCCCCCAAGCAGCTAGGACTATAGGCATTTGACACCAAACCTGGATAATTTTTATTTTATTGTATTTTATAGATAGGGTTTTGTTACATTGTCCAGGCTGATCTGGAACTCATCGTGTTGCTCAGGCTGGTCTTGAACTCCTGGAACCTCTAGCAATCTCCTGCCATCTCAGCCTCTCAAAAGTGCAGGGATTATAGGTGTGACCCACCACACCTGTCTATCTTGAAATTTTGAGAAGAAAAAATTTTGACTGTTTTGAGGAATAATAGTATAAATGGACAGAAAGGAGGTTAAGGAGTCTACAGGTATCTCAAGCAGAAAATCTTTTTTTTTTTTTTTTTGTAGAGACAGAGTCTCACTTTATCACCCTTGGTAGAGTGCCGTGGCGTCACACTGCTCACAGCAACCTCCAGCTCTTGGGCTCAAGCGATTCTCTTGCCTCAGCCTCCCTAGTAGCTGGGACTA
>CAUYON010201291.1:0-13921 GCA_963573935.1 Arctocebus calabarensis | reverse complement strand
AGACAAATTCTTTATTGTTCAAGTGAAGGCTACAACCCATTTATTGCACAGGAAGAAGGGGAAAGGGGAGAGGGAGGGAAGGTGAGGGAGAGGGTGGGGGGAGATGGGACAAAGGGTGAGATCACATGTGTGGTACATATTCGAAGGGTCAGGAGAAAACTTCTAAACAAGGATCAAAAATGTTTTCATATAGTAAACAAGAAAATATCATGAATGGTATGTAAATCAGGTTGATAAAATATCTCAGATTGCTTGTGAAGCCCCCACACTGTACCCCATGGTTGAACTAATGTACACAGCTATGATTCAATAAAAAAAAATTAAAAATAAAAAAAAGAATACTAGGATCAATTATTTTTATAAGTTATAAATAGCTCAGAAAATAAAAAGAAAATTTTTCTTGACTTTTAGTAAACAAAACATAAAAAGAATCAGCATTTTTTTTTTTTATGCAGAGTCTCAGTCTGTCACCCTGGGTAACGTGCAGTGGCATCAACCTAGCTCACAGCAACCTCAAACTCCTAGACACACTTGATTCTCCTGCCCCAACCTCCCCAAGTAGCAGGGACTACAGGCACTTGCCATTGTGACAGGCTAATTTTTCTATTTTTAATAGAAATAGGTCTCACTCTAGGTCAGGTTGTTCTCAAACTCCTGACCTCAAGCAATCTGCCTGCCTCAGCTTCTGAGAATAGTAAGAGTACAAGCATCAACCACCCTGCCAGGCCAAGAATCAGCAATGTTTTAGCCAAAAAGTCATAACAAGAATAATTTCATCCCATGCATTTAATTTTTGCTTGAGATTGGGTAACAAACCTCATGAGCACATTATCTTTTATTTATTTATTTACTTATTTTGAGACAGAGTCTCACTTTGTTGCCCTCAGTAGAGTGCAGTGGCATTAAAACTCACAGCAACCTCAAACTCTTGGGCTTGAGTGATTCTCTTGTCTCAGTCTCCTTAGTGGCTCGGACTGCAAGTGCCTGCCACAATGCCAGGCTATTTTTAGAGATGAGGTCTCCCTCTTGCTCAGGTTGTTTTCAAGCCTGTGAGCTCAGGCAATCTACCTACCTCGGCCTCCCAGACTGCTAGGATTACAGGCATGAGCCGTCATGCCCAGTCAACACATTAGCTTTTTAATTAAAGCCTTGAAAGTTTTCTTAGTTCAAATAGTATGATCTCTAAAAGTTTTCAGAAAGCTGTGTTTAAAAGCACCTGGGGGCCAGTGCAATGGCTCATGCTTATAATCCTTGCACTTGGAAGAGTGAGGCAGAAATTCTTGAGGGCAGGAGTTGGGAGGCCAGCCTGAGCAATGGTAAGACCCCTTCTCCTCAAAAAATCGAAAAATTAGCTGGGCATAGTATTGCTATTGCATGAATGTAGCCCCATCTACTCCAGAGGCTAAGGATCATTTGAGCACAAGGGTTTGGGGTTGCAATGAGCTAAGATGATGCTGCTGTACTCTAGCCCAGGTGACAAAGCATGATTCTGTCTAAGAAAAAAAAACAAAAACAGAGAAGTACATGTCAGAGTTGTTTTTGAAAATGTTCTTAAAGTAAAATAACTGAGAGCCTTAAAACAGCCATAGTTAAATAGACAGTTGATGAAGAAATTTTTTTATTTCTTTGGGGGGAAGGCATATTACACCATACACCAAGACATGCCACAATTATCACAATGTTATACAAATAATTTTGTGTAACATGTTATACAAATATAACCCAAAGAACATTACACACCATTTCATATTTAATAATGCTTCCAATATGGTTTGACATACCTAATAAGCTGAATCTTTCTCTCTTGGACTTACAGAATCTCTAATGTTTTAAAAAAAAAACTAGTTCGAGGTCAAAAAGATTAAATTTACAATTTTTATTTTGGGTAGTTTGTCAAATATCAAGGGTATAGAACACTTGTCAAAGCACAGGAATGTGGGTTACTATAAAATAATACTCATTAATGTAGCCAAAGTGATAATTTTAAGATTTTGCAAGGTAAAAACTTCAGTTTCATACAGACTCAGTTTCCCAAACAATCAAAAGACCAACCTAACAAAGACAAATGAAAACCAAACTAATAAACAAGCTAACTGAATCTGTCTCTCTCCACTTTTGTTTGAGTTTACTCAAAAGGTGAACAAACATCTTTTATTATCTCTGTTGATATTAAATTAAAATCTTGCATAAAAGCGAAAACTAAATTTTATCTTTTCATTACTGTGTTAAATGTTGGAGTAAATTTTAATAAAATATTATAAATAAATCTATTTATTCTTAATCAATATGATCATAGGTAATATTGTTATACATTTTTATAATTTGTATTTTCCCCCAACTTTTATATCTATTTAGTTATATCCATCATTTATTTATTTAAAATAATTTATAAAACCTTTAAGGAAAATTATTCTTTATTTAACAAAAAGCACATTTCTATTTTATAACATTCTTGTACCAAAAAACATATCAAATTTTTCCATATTTTGTACATAGAATTGTTTCTTCAATCTAGTCATTTAGTTACATATATTAATTATGACCTTAACTCTTTTTTTTTTTTTTTTAATTTTTGTAAGACAGAATTTATTCACAGAAAAGAAAGAAAATAATACAGAAAACATTAAGGCATCTGTTAGAGGGAGATAATTCTAGTGGGGAGAGAAAAGCTCTCTCCATTTATCTCCCAGTCTTTCCCCATCTCCTCCTTTAGGCCTTTAGTCTCAGGGTATATATAGGTGTATGGGTTCCTTGGCCAGGAAACAAATGAATACAGTCCCTTCCACCAGGGGCAAGGTGAAGACTGATTTGAATTTGATTATTCGATTTTTCCTCTCCATTTCTGCCCACTTGGCCTTTGCCTCCATATCTCCATATCAGGATTGGGTTCAAGTACATATTATATAAAACCCCAAGTTACAGTGATTCACATAAAATATTCTCAAGTTAAGAGGTCCAAGGGTAAATTGTGCCCAGTATGGAGACTTCATACTGAAGTCAGGAGCCTAGGTTCCCTTTCTCTTTTCTGTCTGCTATCCTTAGCACATGGCTTCCATCCTCAAGAATAGCTCATGATCCAAGCTGGCTGCTGGAGCTCCAGCTATCACATCTTTAGGTGATAAGGAGGAGAAAGGGAAGAAGCACACAAATGTATTGCTTAGGCATTTGTCTACCTTTTAAAGAAACATGTGGAATTCTCCAGCAACACTTCTATTTATACTTCATCAGCCAAAACTTTGCCTCATGGCCATATCTAGCTGTAAAGTATAGTATAGGAAATACTTTTTTTTTTTTTTTGAGACACAGTCTCACTCTATTGCTCTTGGTAGAGATTCTCTTTCCTCAGCTTCCGGAGCAGCTGGGACTACAGGCACCTGCCACAATGCCCGGTTACTTTTAGTTGTTGTTGTTGTAGTTTGGCCAGGGCTGTTTTTGAACCCACCACCCTTGGTAGATGGGGCCGTTGCCCTACTCACTGAACCACAGGTGCCACCCAGGAAATATCTTTTACGTGGGTGCATTGCTGGGTATAAATTCAAGATATAAGAGAGAAAACTTTTGTTTTTTTTTCCTTTATTTCTTGAGACAGAGTTTTGCTTTGTCACCCTTGGTAGAGTGCTGTCTTGTCATAGGTCACAGCAACTTCCAAATCTTGGGCTCAAGCAATTCTTTTGCCTCAGCCTCCCAAGTAGCTGAGACTACAGACACCTGCCACAACACTCAGCTATTTTTAGAGACCAGGTCTCTCTCTGGCTCAGGCTGGTCTCGAACCTGCAAATGAAAGGGAAAATGGTTTACTGATCTCTGCAATTTGGTTGGATTTTTTCTTTTCCTTTTTCTTCTTGTGGCACCAGGTAGTTATACTAGTGTGATCATGGCACAGCAAACTCCAATTTCTGGGATCAGGTGATCCTCCTGCCTCAGTCCAAAGTAGCTGGGACTACAGGCACATGCAAATACCTGGCAAATTTTCTCTGTTTTTGGTAGAGACAGAGTCTCACTTTTTTTTATTTGAGACAGAGTCTTACTGTGTCACCCTAGGTAAAGTGCTGTGGTATCATAGCTCACAGCAACCTTAAACTCTTGGACTTAAGCAATTCTCTTGCCTCAGATTCCCCAGTAGCTGAGACTATAGGAACCCGCCACAACACCTGGCTATTTTTCTTTTTCTTTTTTTGTGAGACAGAGCCTCACTATGTTGCCCTTGGTAGAGTGCTATGGCATCACAGCTCATAGCAAGTTACAAGTCTCAGGTTCAAGTGATTCTCTTGCCTCAGCCTCCCAAGTAGCGGAGACTACAGACACCCGCCACAGTACCCAGCTATTTTTAGAGACAAGGGCTCTCTCTGGCTCAGGCTGGTCTTGAACCTATGAGCTCAGGCAATCTACCCACCTCAGCCTCCCAGAGTGCTAGGATTATAGTAGGTGTGAGTCACTGCAACGGGCCTGACTCAGTGTTTTCTAAGTCACCATCCTTGTCATGGCACTTGCCCAGGCACTATTCTCAGAGCTTTATATGCAATACTGACATCTCATTTAATCCTTCCAAGAGTTCTATGATGTAAGTACTAACATTCCTCCCCCTTTTAGACATTAGGAAACTATGGTACAGAGAAGTTAAGTAATCTGCCTTGGACAATGAGGTGCAATGGTGAGCATTCAAAGTCAGCCAGCCTAGCTCCAGAGCTTGCCCTTGGGGACAAACACAAGGGTTTGGAGGGCAGAGAAATTGTAGGGGGGTGTGTGTGTATCCACGCGTGGTCAGTGTGTGGGATTAGGAAAGGGGTTTGTGATGAAACCTTTTGGGCATCTTCAATCTATAAAACAAGCCAGGCAATAGGGCTTAAGTCAAACTTGGCAAAGTGATCAATAACTATAAGTTAGGGCCAAGCACAGTGGCTCGTGACTTATCCTAGCGCTCTGGGAGGCCTTGACTCTGGATTGCTTGAGCTCAGGAGTTCAAGACCACGTTGAGCAAGAGAAAGACCCTGTCTCTAAAACCTAGCTGGGTGCCTATAGTCCCAGGTACTTGGGAGGCTGAGGCCAGAGGTTCACTCACACCTAAGAGTTTAAGGGCAACTCTATCTAGAGCAACAGAATGAGACTCTGTCTCCAAAAAAGAAATACACGCACAACAACAACAACAACAACAAAAACCCTATAAGTTAAGTATTCTCACATTAGAAATGGAGTTTCCTCCAGAAACTTTATTATGTTACCAGCAATCCCTTTAAAACACTTAAACAATTTGGAAGGTATTTTCCTTTCATCTTCAATTCTTTTATTTCCCTGCATGTGTATAAGTTGTTTTTATCGCACATGGAAACTGTTCAATACAAGTCTCAAAGGATATTTTTGGTTCCTAGCCCAGCAGTTTCTGTAAGACGAATGGGAGATCAGATAGATAAAATGGCACAATGAGACTGAAAGATTTGTATTGATCACGGAGTAGTACTTAGTGGCGATTCCCCAAAATGTACTCATTTGCCTGATAATTCCATGTTGGGGACCTATGTCCCTAGAAAAAACATAAAACAAGCTCAAAACACCTAAATATTGACTTGTTGAATAAGTCCTGGTATTAAGTCATCTGAATGCAATATTGTTACTGAAAATGACAGATTGGCCAGGAGCAGTGGCTCATGCCTATGATTGTAGCACTTTGAGAAGCTGAGGCAAGAGAATCCTTTGAGGGCAAGATTTTGAAACCAGCCTGGGCAATAGGGAAACCCCATCTCTATAAAAAAATAGAGAAGACAGCCAGGCATAGCATTGAGCACCTTTATTTTTTTGTTTCATTTTATTTATTTACTTTTTTTTTTTTGAGACAGAGTCTCATTATATCACCCTTGGTAGTGTGCTGTGGCATCACAGCTCACAGCAACCTCAAACTCTAGGGTTTAAGCGATTCTCTTGCCTTAGCCTCCCAAGTAACTGGGACTACAGGCGCCCACCAAGATGCCTGGCAGTTTTTTTGTTGCAGTTGTCGTTGTTTAGCTGGTCGAGGCCGGGTTTGAATCCGCCACCCTCAGTGTATGTGGCTGGTGCCATGACCACTGTGCTTCGGGCAGCACAGTGGGCATCTGTAGTCCTAGCTACTCAGGAGGCTGAGGCAAGAGGATCACTAGAGTTCAGCAGATTGAGGTTGCAGTGAGCTAATGATGATGCCACTGTACCCAGCTTGGGTGACAGAGCAAGGCTGTCTCAGGAAAAAAAAAGTTATAAAGGCTTGAAATAATTTGTGTATTATAATTTACAAACCCTCAAACCCCAAATTGTGCATGCATAATGATTGCGTGAACTCTGGACTCTAAAAAGGATAAAAGGAGAATGTAGTTTTTATTATATGGCAGGGGTATATTGGGTTTTGTTTGGAGTGTTTGTTTTGGAGGGTAGATATAATTTGTCATTGATAAGAGAATGTGTCATTAAGTTGAAAGTCATGCACTGACTGCCCTCCAAAGGCTGTGGTCACTGACAGCTGAAGTATCTCTCCTGAATTGTCCCATTTTGTTCTTCATCTCCTTTTCCTTTAGGACTCTTCCTCTGGAGACCACGTGGAAGTGCTCACATTTCCTGACTCCCACCAGGGTCTCAGGAGACAGAAGAGAGACTGGGTTATCCCCCCCATCAGTTGCCCAGAAAATGAAAAAGGCCCCTTTCCTAAAGATCTGGTTCAGGTAAAAGAAGTTCTCTATTTCTCTGGGAGAAATTTGGCAGAGAAGTACTGAGGAAAGAAAGGGTAGGGGGAAAACACCTCAAAAACCCACTATTGGGATCCCTCTTTGCTAATACAGTTTCTTTCCTCTTATCTCCAGATCAAATCCAACAGGGATAAAGAAACCAAGGTTTTCTATAGCATCACTGGTCAAGGAGCTGATTCTCCCCCTGTTGGTGTGTTTATTATTGAAAGAGAAACAGGATGGCTGAAGGTGACAGAACCTCTAGATCGAGAAAATATTGCCAAGTACATTGTGAGTACCTCTCCAAAGCTTGTTGGTGATGGGGTAACATCCATCCAGACTTTTCTTTTTAGGCCATGTTGGATCCCCAGATCAGAGGCTTTGGACATGTGAGGAATTGAACTTGACACCTCCTGACCTATTGCTAAGGAGAAATGACAGGAGAACCTGGGACAATCTGGGGTTGTTAATTTCTTCCTTGTTAGGAAAAAAGGGAAGAGAGTCCTTATGCATGAGTTTAGAGCCCAGGTATCACCACCTATTCTTGGGCCTGGGAGCCCCTTTCCTAAAGGATGACAGTGATTACATAGGGAAGCAAAACCCATTTCTGGGGCATGAGCTTAGGAAAGCTTAGGAGATAATGTATTGAACACCAAATTCAGATATACCCGGCAGAAGCACCAGACTAGGATAGACAGAGCAGGTCTCACCCTGCGTGCAATAAGTCAGAGATGGTTAGATTTCTACCTTCCTCTGTAGGCCTGCTGCCCCAGTCCTCGTGTGGGAAGCGGGAGGCTTCACCTGGTGGGCATGTTCTCCACCCCTGGGTCTCACCTTGTTATGGTCTCATCAAAGCAGCCCTAGGAGCAGCACATGTGTGAGAAACGTTCTCCTCTCGGGGACTCAGGAAGGAGTGGAGGCCAAGTAGAGCCCACTCTGCTCTGGCCAGACCCCTTCTGCCTCTTCTTTCTCATCTGGGCTTAAATCATCCTCACTTGGCTCTTTCAGCTCTTCTCTCATGCTGTGTCATCAAACGGGAAAGCAGTTGAGGACCCAATGGAGATTTTGATCACGGTGACAGATCAGAATGACAACAAGCCCGAGTTCACCCAGCAGATCTTTGAGGGATCTGTCATGGAGGGTGCTCTTCCAGGTATATTCAGTCGTGAGGAGCTGAGGAACAACCTTTCTGGTTAAGAAACAGATCATTGCTGATACCTTAAACCTCTATACAACCTTCCATGAGCACATTCTTTTCTCTCCTCCACAGGGAAACCATTGCCCTGACTTTTGTGGTAATGATTCTCTTTCTCTTCCTTTACCCTTGGTATATTTACCCCTGGGTATTAACTTTTTTAGGGGGTGGGAGATGGGGAACAGAGTCTCATTCAGTCACCCTGGGTCTGTGTGCAGTGGCATCACAGCTCACAGCAACCTCAAACTCTTGGGTTCAAGCGATCCTCTTGCTTCAACTGCCGGAGTACCTAGGAGTACAGATGCCTTCCATAACACCCAGCTAGTTTTTCTATTTTCGGTAGAAATGGAATCTTGCTCTTGTTCAGGTTGGTCTCAAACTCCTGAGCTCAAGCAATTCACCTACCTTTTCCTCCCAGAGTGCTAGGATTATAGGTGTGAGCCACCATGCCTGGTGATGGCTCACACCTATAGTATCACATTTCTAGTATCACCTTTTTTTCAAACTTTATATGCAGAGAATTATATTATACGTGTATTTCTATGACCTCTTTCATTCGATTTTATATGCATATGGTTCTTCATTGTGGTTGCCTATAGCGGTAGGGCACTCATTTTGATTGCTGAATATTATGTATTCTCTTGCATAACTATTTTAATATTTATATAAAATAGTTTGTCCATTTCAGTATTGATGAAAATTGAGGTTGTTTCAGTTTCTTGCTATTATTAATAGTGTTCTCAGAACATTCTGAATTCTGTCTTTTGGTGCAAATATTGTACATAAGAATTTCTATATATATATATATATATATACACACATGTATGTTTGTATCCATAATACTAGATTGCTCATTTGTCGGGTATGTGCGTGTTCAATTTTACTGAATGGTGACAAACTTTTCCAAGATGGTCCAACCAGTTTCTACTCCCACCAACAATATATATCCAGAGTTATTAGACTTTTTTTTTTTTTTTTTTTCAGTTTTTGGCCAGGGCTGGGTTTGAACCTGCCACCTCTGGCATATGAGGCCAGTGCTCTATTCCTTTGAGCCACAGGCACTGCCCAGAATTATTAGACTTTTTAGTATCTGCCAATCTGTTGTATGTGCAATTTAAGGCTGCATTTCTGTGATTACTAAGAGGCTAAGCATCTTATCACATGTCATACGTTTCCAGGGCATTTGAGTTTCTTCTTTATGACTCATATAGCCATGTTTTTTGCCCTTGTTTTCTGTCAGGCCAGTTGTCTTTTTCCTATTGATTCTTTTCATTTTCTTTTTCTTTTTTTGGAGACAGAATCTCATTCTGTTGCCCCAGGCTAGAGTACTATGGTGTCAGCCTAGCTCAACCGCAACCTCAAACTCCTGGATTCAAGCCATCCTCTTGCCTCGGCCTCCCACGTAGCTGGGACTAAAGGCACTTGTCACAAGGCCTGGCTACTTTTTCTATTTTTAGTAGATGGGATTTTGTCCTTGTTTGCTGATGTCAAACTTCTGAGCTCAAGCAATCCTCCCGCCTGGGCCTGTTGGAGTGGTAGGATTACAGGTGTGAGCCACTGTATCTGACTTGGTTCTTCTTCCTTTTTTTTAAATGTATGTAAGAGTTGTTCCTATTTATTCTGTTTTGTTTTGGCCGGGGCTAGGCTTGAACCCTCCACCTCCAGTATATGGGGTCAGCGTCTCACTTCTTCGAGCCACAGGTGTCTCCCATGTTCCTATTTATTCTTAACACATTGTTGATATGTCATAGTTACCTGGTGCTTGCACTTGGATTACTTGTTCCAAATCTTTTTGTTTTTTTGATCCTCCCACCTCAGCCTCCCGGAAGATTGCAGGTGTGAGCCACCCTGCCCAGCCAAGCTATTGTAATTTTTGAAACAGGATAATGTAGGATATTATTTTTTATTTTTATTTTTTTTTTTTGAGACAGAGCCTCAAGCTGTCACCCTGGATAGAGTGTCGTGGCATCACAGCTCACAGCAACCTCCAATTCCCGGGCTCAAGCGAGTCTCTTGCCTCTGCCTCCCAAGTAGCAGGGGCTACAGGTGCCTGCCACAACACCCGGCCATTTTTTTGGTTGCAGCCGTCATTGTTGTTTGGCGGGCCGGGCTGGATTCGAACCCGCCAGCTCAGGTGTACGTGGCTGACGCCTTAGTCCGCTGAGCCACAGGCGCCGAGCCGATGTAGGATATTATTAAAACTTTCTTTCCGTGTCAACAGAATAATGGCCAGTGACACGGGATAGCTTCTGCATAAAATTGCCCATCAATAATATGTGAAGAATTAGTTAGATGTTCTGGGTACTAGTCCCTTCTCAATCACATGTGTTATGGATTTTTTTTTTTTTTTACCTCAAAGGCTATGATCTCAAATGACCATTCTTTTTAATGAAGCTGTGACTGAGAAGCCAATCGATTCTGGAATTTACAAAATTTTATACACTCCTCATATAAAAGACAGGAAGATGTTAGCAGTTTGAGGTTATTTATTCCCCACACTCTTTTTGTTTGTTTGTTTGTTAAATCATAGCTGTGTACACTAGGGCAATCCTGGGGTACAATGTGCTGGTTTTATATACAATTTGAAATATTTTCATCGAACTAGTTAACACAGCCTTCATGGCATTTTCTTAGTTATTGTGTTAAGACCTTTATATTCTGCATTCAGTAAGTTTCACCTGTACCCTTCTAAGATACACTGTAGGCGTGGTCCCACCAATACCCTCCTTTATTCCCCATACTTTTGCTCACTTCATCCCCACCCAACATGTATTGGAAAGGCTGCGTCTTCTGCACATAGCTCATTTGGTGTAATGTTTTCTTCTTCCACTTGGGTAAGAATTTTAGAAATTAGAGAATGGGCGACACTGTGATAAGGTTCCAGGCCCTTTCTTTATCACTCAGGACAGAGTTGGGCTGAAAAATACTGACCAGATCCCAAAGCACGGGTTGAATAAATTTTCTTCCCTTGAATGCTTCCAGGAACCTCTGTGATGCAGGTCACAGCCACAGATGCAGACGATGACGTGAACACCTACAATGCCGCCATCGTCTATACCATCCTTGACCAGGAGCCCAAGTTGCCTGACAAGATGATGTTCACCATCAACCCTAACACAGGAGATATCAGTGTGCTCACTCCTGGGCTCGACCGAGAGGTCAGGGGTCAGGAGGATCCACAGGGTGTTGGAGGCTAATGTGTGTTAGTTAAGGACGATGCAAACTCAGCTGCGGCCAGTTGTTAGTGTGGTGACTGTCTGCACATTGCATTCAAACATCTGCCCACAGGTTCTGTGCCTAGAAGGCAGACAGCCCTGGCATTTAAGCAGATGATTAAATATTCTGATTCTGTGCACTGGGCTGGTCCTGAGGTGGCTAGTGGTTTTGGACCTCACGAGGGTGTGTTGATCTCTCTGCAGAGTTTTCCCAAGTATGCCCTGACAATTCAAGCTGCTGACCTTCAAGGTGAAGGCTTAAGTACAACAGCAACAGCCATGATCACAGTCACTGACATCAACGATAACCCTCCTGTCTTCAATCCCACCGTGGTAATTCTGCAACTCCTTACATGGTTTCCAATGAAAGGTCTTTTAGGGTTCAGGAATGAACTTTCACAACTGTTCATGGGTCATCGCTTGGAAAACTCCCCAGACTAGTGAATGCTGACTTTAAACTTAGCAGTAAGCATATTAGGATGGCAATTATCTTTGAGTACCTTTGTTCCATCCTTGGCCTGGAGCCAATTGGCATGGCAGTGTGAAGTTGCCAATAGCTTCTACTGAATCTATGTCTCCATTTGAGGGTTCTTTGTAGCCAATCTTACTGGGTTTTATTTATTCATTGAACATATATTTTCTAAGTTTATACTAGGCAGTGTGTTGGACACTAAAGATATAATCACAAAGCAGACAAAGATTCCATTGCCATGGAGCTTATAGTCCGTCTATCTTGGGAGATTTCAGGCAACTTTTTAGAATTATTGAACACTTATGTCACACAAAGTCCAGAGCTAGATGGTGTACCCTGTCAGTAAAGGTCAAGCCACCTCCTTTGCCTTGCTATTCCAACATCCTCAGTGTAAGGCTTCTATCCTCAATGTCACCTGGTGACCCAACAGGGCTTTAGAAGCCCCAGCCAATCTTGGCTTGGTCTGTGCAGGAAGTAGACAAGCTACACAAAACGCATTGCTGCCGAGTCAAGTTCTCTGATTAAAGACATTTCTGTGACAACCCATTCTGCAAGTTTGGCTTCATCTCACTGGTGACTGCCATCTTCAAGGAGACTGGGAAGTGTAGTATTTGGATAGGCACATTGTTGCCACCAGCAGTAGGGTTTGCAAAGAAAAGGGGGAAATGGATATTTATTAGGCAGTTTGCAGTGTCTGCTATCTTAATCTAATCACTGTGAGTGCAAGAAAGCTTTACAGAAATAGTTTGTGACATTTCTAGTGAGACTTGAAAGAAGGTTAGGCAGAGACCAGGACCAGGGGAGGTGGAAAAGTCTTTTAGGCTGAGGGATCAGCATGGGCAAAATGCCCTGAGTCAAGAGAAAGCCTGATGCACGGGAAGATCTGAGAGAACAGCCAGTGTGACCCAACTGAGGAACCAACTGAGGCAGGTCCTACAGAACATTATAGGCTGAGGTGTAGGCTGAGTATTTATCCCGAACACAAGAGGATGTCCTCAAAGGGTTTTAAGCTGAGGATTATAATGACCAGATATCCATTTTTAAAAGATTACTGGTACAGGATGGATAGGGGCAGTCGTGAATGGCAGTTAAACCATAGTGTCCTACACTTGACTAAGATCCCTGTCAGCACCCAGGCCAGCATGTAGCCAGGGCCTTGAAAGCTGCTTGAGGTACTCACTGAGGAAGGGCCTGTCTGCTCCACCAATGTGGAGTGAGGGCTGCTCATAGAATGGGCACTGCCTTCAAGACCTGTGCCCATCACCTGACCTCTCCTCATTATCTTTTGTCCTTAAAGCCTGGGCTCAGAAGGGACTCCGTTAGCCCCCTGAGACCTGGTTCCATGCTCAGTCTCAAAGTATCGTAAATGACCAGTGGTTTCCTTTGCTCTGCAGTACCAGGGTCAGGTACCTGAGAACGAGGCCAATTTCATCATTGCCACGCTCAAAGTGACTGACGCTGATGTCCCCAATACTCCAGCTTGGCAGGCTGTGTACACCATATTGAACGATAAGGAGGGGCAGTTTGCTGTCACCACGGACCCAGTATCCAATGATGGCATTTTGAAAACAGCAAAGGTTTGTGTGTCACCTGGCAAACCCTGGTTGTCTTCCCCCCATCCCCCCTGGTGTCTTGAGAAGTTGATTAACATTGGCAGGGTGAAGGTGGGAGGTGACTGTCCCAGATTCTGGTGGGTGACATGGGGTTTGCTGACACTCAATGGGCTCACGAGAATTTGGGAAGCTCCTACACAGAACCTTAAAATTGAAAAGAAGTACTGAGTGCTCTAGTAGGCACTTTCCCAGAAACATTCACCTCCCTCTCCCCCATTTCCATTTTGCAAATGAAAGAGAAAACGGTCTACTGGTCTATGCAGTTTCGCTCGATTTTTTTCTTTTCTTCTCTTTCTTTTTTTTCTTTTTTCTTCTTTTTTTTTTTTTTTTTTTGAGACAGAGCCTCAAGCTGTCACCCTGGATAGAGTGCTGTGGCATCACAGCTCACAGCAACCTCTAATTCCTGGACTCAAGCGAGTTTCTTGCCTCTGCCTCCCAAGTATCTGGGACTACAGGTGCCCGCCATAACACCCGGCCATTTTTTGGTTGCAGCCATCATTGTTGTTCGGCGGGCCGGGGCTGAATTTGAACCTGCCAACTCAGGTGTACATGGCTGGTGCTTTAACCCGTTGAGCCACAGGCACCGAGCCTCCTGTTTTCTTTTTTTTTTTTTTGTGGCACCAGGTAGGTACAATGGTGTGATGGCACAGGAACCTCCAATTTGGGGGCTAAGGTGATCCTCCTGCCTCAGTGTTCCAAGTAGCTAGGACTACAGGCATTTGTGAATACCTGGCAAATTTTCT
>CAUYON010201287.1:0-44568 GCA_963573935.1 Arctocebus calabarensis | reverse complement strand
GGAGAAAACTTCTAAATACGGATCAAAAATGTTTTCATATAGTAAACAAGAAAATATCATGAATGGTATGTCAATCAGGTTGATAAAAATATCTCAGATTGCATGTGAAGCCCCCACACCATACCCCATGATTGAACTAATGTACACAGCTATGATTAAAAAAAAAAAACATTAGAATGATTAGGAAATATAGGATGGATGCTGTTTGGCCAATTATGATGAAGGGGTTTTCTACAGGTTGTCCTCCTATCCATGTGAGGGTGAACAGATCAGCTACTAGTATTCAGTATAAGCATTGGCTTAGTGGGCGGAATGTTATGCTTCATTGTTTGGCTGTGTGAAGGGTGGGGATGAGGGCTAGGATTAGAATGGAGAGTACGGGTGCTATAACTCCTCCTCTTTTGTTAGGGATAGATGGTAGGATGGCGTGGGCAAATAGAAAGTATCATTCTCGTTTAATGTGTGGTGGGGTGTTAAGGGGGTTGGCTGGAGTGTAGTTATCAGGATCTCCTAGGAGGTCAGGGGAGAACAGTACTAGAGTGAATAGGATTAGTAATAGGAGGAGACCCTGCTAACAATGTGATGGGCAGGAGAGCAAATGGCACGCGGAAGTGCACCCTGAAATGCCTGTTTGCCATAGGCTAATAAAAGAGAGAAGGTGTTATTTGCGGCTTACTTCTCTGCATGGAGGTCCACATGCCATTCCTCAGTTACTCCCTTTACTGGCACATGCACAACTTCCCAGAATCTGCCTCACGGGACACAGCAGAGTCCTGCCGCCTAATCTCAGCTGCAGCTTCCCACCTTTCTCCATCCTCTCAACAAACATCTCATGTCACACACCATACCAGGCAGTGTCTGAATGTTTTATGTACTATTCATTAAATGTTGTTTAGCCCTTGCCAGGAACCTGTGTGGTAGGTAAATATTGTCTGCACTTTTACAGAAGAAAAAACTACTGGGGCAGTTGGCCAAGAACCCGAAGCTAATAAGTACAAAGCAGGCATTCAATGCCAGGCCTTTCCAGCTCCATAGCACAGGCTTTCCACCACTGTGAGACGTGCTTCTGAGGGGCAGAATCCCTCTCCCACCACAGGACAGGCTCACCCCACTTCAAAGACAGCCTGTATGAGTTGCCTTGGATTTCACTGTAATTACATCTGTCCTCTAATCCTTTCTTCTTTGCTTGGATGAAAAAGTCCTTTGATCCTCCAGAGATATATTTGTGTAGATTTTATAGCATAGTGTCTGGTACTTAGTAAATTAGTCATTATCACTGGGACTGTTACTTTTGTTGTTACTACTATGCTGCTGCCTCCTTGGCTAGCCTATCTCCATTTATTTTCTGAGTTCCATTCCTTCCTTTAACCCTAGAAGTTTACTCATATTTTATCATTGATCCTCATATTTTTTACTCTATACCTTTTATTGGGCTTTATAGCTATTCCTACAGCTTTAACTTTGTATGTTATCCCCCAACCCCCAAAATTGTACCATTAGCCTCAATTTCCTTTTCGTGTACCAAACCCTTATTTCTATGTACCTGCCAGAAATATCTCTACAGAGATATCTTGCCAGCCAATTAAATTCAAAAGATGTACAATTCAAAGATCTTGATTCATATATGCCTGATCAAGAAGCTCCATTCATTCATTAAGAATTCAGCTCAATGCTTTCCATGGTGTCAGCCTCATTCTCAGCTACACACGGCAGCCCTCAACAGCTCAAGCTTTCCCCTGGCTATAGGAAACAAAGTGTCCACTGTAATTCCAGTACTCAACAACTTCATCCACTGTCTTCTGAGGAAGAGTCTTCTGCAGTAGCTCTAGGACTTAGGACCTCCCACTGGCCTGAATGATCACAGGACAGGTCTAACTCACAAAGTAACCACGTGGTAGAGGAGAGGCAGGGATTGTGCACACAGAAGGAAATCTGGGTATCGGTGGAAAGAGGTGGGGGGGATTAACACTTAGACTGAAGCCAATGCTTCCACTATGCTGCCCCCATACTGTTCATCAGACTCATGAGATAAACTTATAAAAATTCTATCTTAAAACTTCTGAATCAGAATCTCGTTCTGGAGTCTGAGGTCTGCCCTTTATAAAACATACCCACGTGATCCAGGTTGGGGATAAAAAGTATCTTATGTCTGTCTGTTCCTTTATTTACTCCCATAACACAGGAAAATAATCCACATATATATTTAAAAAGATATAAAATAATACTCAGGAAGAAATATGAGCACCCAGGAAAGTGACTCTGTAAATCTGAAAGTATAATTATTCAATAAGCATTTCTGCCTCCAATCTCATCTAAAATAAAAGCATATGAGCTGCAGGGATGTGTAATTCTTATCAGGCTCAGGAACTCAGATTTATTTCTTTAGATAACATGATGAGCAGACGCATCCCTAAAAGGAGTGGGAATCTATCGCAGGAATGCCCCTGGCCCCGTTCTGCAAGAGTCGCATACATAAGATCACAAAGAGAATTCCAATACAAATGGAAGTTTCCTCTGATGATGCTAAATAATCAGAAACTTTGCACCCAAATAGGGAAGATGGGCTTTTGCATAATTATGATAGGAACATCAGAGAGACGAAATGCTAAGAAACCCAAAATGAAAGTTTCCTCCGGGCATAAAACCTGCTCTCAAATACCAGATTCAGAGCATTTGCTGGGGCGATTCTAAGGCAGCTCGCCCTGCCGGTGCAGTTGCAAAGTGTCCCATTGAGGTTGTCTGGGCCTTCGAGAAGTCCTGAGCAAAGCCGTAACGGTGTGTCTGGAGAGTGAAGGGAACAGAACTGTACTGTCAGCTCTAATCCCCTCCCTTCCAGCATGATAGTTTAATGTGCTCAACTGATTAAATTTAAACAGAAAACATAAAGAGGAAGAAATGCGAGGGACAGGAAAGTGGCAGGGACACTCTGGCTGATCTTCCAGAATCCCTTTTGCTTTCCTAAGCAACAGGATTCTTCTCCCGTCTTATTCTGGCAGTGTATACTCTTTCTTCCCCTTACTTCACCCACCCCTCAGCCAACCTCCATCAGTCTTTCTCCTTCCTCTTTCGTCTCTCTCTTTTTCTCTCTCTCCATTCCAAGTGTTCCAAGGAAGCCAGCATGATGGATAACAGATGTTCCTTGACATATTGTGTCATTTATCACACAACAGCCCCAATCCTGCTAACAGGACCTTTCCCATATGTCACTGTCGGCTTTTACGCGGCCCCAATGCATCAAAAAGAAATAGTTTAATACAATGTGCTATAATTCCTGAGTCACAGCTCAATGGAGAGGTTTGGGACACTGAGCTCCATTTCCTTTCCAGTTTATTTATTTGTTTCTACTGGCTCCTGTTTCTGATAAATGAATGAATGAACTCCTCTGAGGTCAGGTGGAGAGGAAAATCACCCCCAGAATTGTGCTCCAGGTTGGAAGAAAAGGAGAAAGGAGGTCTAGAGTCGGGGGCAGAACATGCAGGCTGCACTATATTACCACGTTCCCCGGTGGCATCTTCTTATTTTCTACGGAGTACTGTGTCTGCCAGGCTTGACAATGAGGAGGCCTCAATGGTGAAATTCTATAAATCCAAACTGACACAGGAGTGCCCCACTGTGTCCCTAAAGGGAAGAGAGTTTACTACATCAGCCAGAGGGAAGTTCCCCTGACCAAGCCTTCGCTTACAGCTGCTCCTGCTTTGGCTGAAGCAAAAGAGTTTCAAGGTATTTCTTGCTACAACCCATTCATCCCAGAAGCATCTCCATAGCAACAAGTCGCATCGCTGTAAGCATCAAAGGCTATCACAAGTTCACACACTTTGCGGTTTCCTTTCTCTCCAGACCCTCATGGTGAACTCGCTTCTCCTCGCAGCTTGCCAGGGTGTCACATCTCCCTGAGGGTAATAGGCTTCAAGTCAGGCTGAGTGCCAATGTTCTTGACCTCTGAGGTCTTTGATTAAAGCCACACCCACTCCCGTGGGAGGCAGATAGGAAGCTGCACATGGAAATAACATGAGCAATTCTTTCACGTTCCAGCTCAGACATGCAAAGGCTTCTACCCTTTAATATACACGTCCCATCCCCTGAGATAAGAAAAATCTTAAATTTTCAATTCAAGGGATTTCAATTTAAGGGATCTCAATTTCTGCTGGCTTAAATTGACTTTGGGGTGAAAACAACTACATTGAGAAGAAACAATTAAGTTAATTCAGAATTTAATATTCTGTATGGCTCTTATCTTCCTCTCCGTCCTTCTTCCAAAAATGGCATGTGGCTGTCAAGGGACTATGAAGGCATGGGGAACAGGTGGCCCCTGGTCCTGGGCAAGTCCAAGGATCAAAAATGTTTTCATATAGTAAACGAGAAAATATCATGAATGTTATGTCAATCAGGTTGATAAAATATCTCAGATTGCATGTAAAGCCCCAACACTGTACCCCATGGTTGAACTAATGATTCAATAAAAAAAAATAAAAAAATAAAAAAATAAAATAAAATAAAAGGGCTAGGCTGGCGGTCAAGTGTGGGCTGCTGGCTGTGGTGCTGGCCCTAGGCACCCTTCCCCTTTCTGCTGCTGGAAGAGACAGCCAGTTTTCTTACTCTTGTTTATAGCTCTCCTTTTGATTCATGGACAATGCTTCCAAGGATCCAAATAACCTCGTGGTTCTTAGTGTCCCAGACTCCCACGTAGGCCTTGGGCAAGCTGAACTGCCCCTAGATAACTTTGTGCCCTGGGCTTTTACTACCTTATTGTAGTAAAACAGTGAACACTCCCGGCCAGCTCTCCAGCTGAATTCTCAGCAACTCCCCATTTCTGAGAATCATGTGGAAACTTCCAGATCCTTTTCCAACCTGTGGAAACTGAGAGGGAGGAGGGAGAGCTACCTCCAGCTCTCCTTCCCCCTGACCACTGAGAAAAGAATTCTTACTTCTCTGATTAATTGGGGAGGAGCATTCTTTGAAGAAAAGGAGAGTCATGGAAGCCAGCAAGAGTGAAGGAAACAGCAAGATTTCAGTCCCCAACAGATATATAGAAATGTGCTAAACACCACTAATTGTCATGGAAATGCAGATCAAAGCCACAGTGAGAGATCATCTTGCCCCAGTTAGTGTGGTCACTATCAAAAAAATAAAAGTCACAAATGCTGGTAAGGATGTGAGAAACCAGAGTGCTGGACATTGCTGGTGGGAGTGTAAATTAGCCGCTATGGAGAACAGTATGGAGGTTCCACAAAAAGCTAAGAATAGATCCACCACATGATCCAGCAATCTCACTGGTGGGTACTTTTATTTAAAAAAAAAAAAATCAGTATATCATACAGACACCTGAAACCTCATGTTTATCACGACTCTATTCACAATAACCAAAATATGTAATTAACCTAAGTGCCTCCAACAGAGGAAAGGATAGAGGAAAAGTGGCACAATGGAGTGCTCTTCATAAAAAGAAGGAAATCCTGCCATTCACAGCAACATGCATGAGCTTGGAAAACATTACATTAAGCCAGACACAAAATTACAAATGCTACGTGTTTTCACTCATAGGTGGTAGCTAAAAAAAGTTGAAATCATGAAAATAGAAAGTAGAACAGTGGTTACTACAGGCTGGAATGGGTGGGGGAGAGGGAGGAAAGAGTGATTGGTTAATGAATACAAAGTTACAGCTAGATAGGAGGAAGAAGTTCTGTTGTTCTTTAGCAATAGAAGGTAACTATCAATTAAGAGCAATTTATTGTATGTTTTGAAGGAGCTTGGAGAATAGATTTTGAATGTACCCAACACAAAGTAATGGTAATGAGGTGGTGGATATGCCAGGTACCCTCTTTGGATCATTACACATTTTATACGTGTATTGAAATAGCACACAATAGTCCATGAATATGGACAATAATTGTGGGCCAATTTTAAAAGGCAATAAAAGCAAAAAAAAAAAAAAAAGTGACATTCTCATACATCTGATGGCACAGGAAAGGAGCAAGCACAAATGGCACCACCAATAGCTGTGAGTCCCAGCTGAGGTCCTGTGGGCCCTGCTGCTGCTGGGCATTGACTAAGGGCCACAGAAGGTGATGGGGAGTCAGCGACTTCTCACTAGCTAAAGCCAACTCTTAAGAGATGAGAATAATGTTGCCAGTCAAAACAGCATCTGGAGAGAGGTAGTTGAGTACTACACGGCACATGGCTGGTACCCAGGGAAGCCAGGCACAGCCTCCTGGGTCCATGACACAGGCTGATGAAGGGAATCCGGAGAGGGCAGTGGTCACATGCACGGCACTGACTCCAACACTTCTACTTTCCCAAAGCCATGGTGCCTTGCTGGAGGACTCTCCTGTAAAGCAATCTCACCTCTCTGCTTTGCTGTCCAGCACTCTCAACAGAGATGCATTCTCTGCTTCCTCTTCACCTCTCTCTAAAGGTTTTCCCACTAAACCCTTCAGCCCTGAGAGGGGAGGTCAGGATGCCTGTGACAATGCACTTGCTTTCCTTGATGTTATTCTTTTCCTTTCCGTAATGCACTGGGGCTAGATGGATTTTTACTTGACTCTGCTTTCCAGCATTGATACTACCAAAGTCTCTTTGCCCCTTTTTGAGAGCTATCCTGTCTCTTTCTTTCCCCAAGTCACATTTGCCCATTTCTAAGAACTGGATGATGAAGGGAGTGAAAGAACAGAAAGTGGCTTATCAACAATGAAAGATCTAAAATGATCCTCTATAATAATTATTGTTGTTAGTATTATAATGGCAATGTTGAAAATACACTTTGAGCTGGGCTCTGTATTTTACATTCCCAATGAATTGAAAAACACCATGAAGTAGATATGATTTTAGCCACTTACAAATGAAGAAGTAACATCTGGGCAGAAGAAGTGAATGCCCAAGGTCACACAGGGGGCAGAGATGAAACCAGAACTTGTCACCAGCTCTCTTGGACTCCGAAGCTCATGTTCATTTCCTTTTATGGTACCCAGTCACCCAGGGTATATTTAGAAATGGGGGAAATATTAATATCATCTCCTCCACTCTCTGCTCCTACAGGTTCAAAGCCAGAGATACTTTTTCTCTTCTTCTGACCCAACGATGTGCCTTTAAACCTAGCTGAGTACTACCCAGCACATGGCTGGTACCCAGGGAAAGCCAGGCCCAGCCTCCTGGCTCCATGCACACAGCAGTCTCGAACCAGACTCTGCTCTTACCTGGGCTCTCCATCCCTTTCTCAGCTCACAGGGATCTCAGGCTCCTAATGGTTGTAACTTCATCTAACTTCAACAATGTTACCATTGTTCTCTGCCCCTGTGGATTTGATTATTGTCCTTTTGATACTCAGAGCTCCTTATTTTTTTAACTTAATTTTTATTAAATCATAATTGTATGCATGAATGGGGTACACTGTGATGATTTAATATGCAATGTGGAATTCTTAGATCGAACTAATTAACATAACCATCACCTCATTTACTTGTTTTGGGGGCATGACATTTATAATATACTTAGTTGTTTTGAAGTGTACCCTTGCATTGTGTACATTAGGTGAGGTCCCGCCAAATTCCCTCTTTAGAACATGACATTAGCCTTCCTTAAGCTCTTCTGATCCTGCCCTCTCCAAGGACTGATCTCTCTCTCCGGGACCTGAGAGGCCTGCTGGACACTGGGCAGCTGAGCTGTTGTCCCTGCAGGGCACATCTCTTCACTGTGGCCATCACAGACTGGAGATTCTGGCTTACCTCCCACTGCCAATTTCAATATTTTGTTCATTCCAGTGAACTGACCTTTTGGCTAGACAACAGCTGTTACTTTCTGGGGAAAGAAGGCTGCCTAATCTCCTCCAATGGCAGGGATACAATGCCCCCATGTGTAAGTGTGAACACTGTCATTTAGTGCCCTTAGGGTTTAGGATGAGGCCTTTGCATGGGCCTGTTAACAGATACAGGTATATCTGTTATACCTATTTATTCTGTATATTCTCCTAGAAAATGTATGCACATTAATGGCACATCTGCTCTCACATCCTCATCTATGAAAGTCATTTATTAAACAGAATTACTGGTTAGAAGCAATTCGCTCTATGTGCTCTTCCCTGCTTAAAAGGCCATAAACTTTGAGCAGGAATTAGAGAGAGTTGCTAAGATTTTTTTTGTTTGTTTTACTTTTACATAGCATGAGATGTTGAGGATTTTTTTCCAAAGGCAAAACACTAATTGGATGTGAAAAAAATATACATATATATGTCAGATGTGAACTTCATTAGTTGAAAGGGTTCTTCAAAGATCAGTGACAATTATGTGCAAACACCCAGATGTGCTGTGTGAATAGTCATCACTCTCAGGGCTACTGAATAAAGCCACACCGATGGCCTTTCACAAAACAGTTCTTTTCCAACAAGCTCCCATCTGCTGGTTTTGAGCAAATAATCTTTCTTGAATTCTTACAGTAGGATAAATGGTTTATATCCATGTTCATCAACAATACCTCTAACTCGATAGGTTACATCTTCACACCCTCTGTCCTGACCTTCACTCTAATTTATGACCCTGACCCCAGTGTCCTTTCCTGTTACTGGGTTTGGTCTGGATTTTGTTTGCTTCTCATACTTGATTCTCAATCTGACGTTTGTTCCACTTAACTCATCATCTCCTGTTTTGATAAAGGGAACTTTGGTCTGACTATGCCCCCTTGGTTCGGCTCTCACTTGAGGGGATGTTTTGGAGTTTTATGGCTGCTCCCAGGCTCCCATCCGACTGTGTCCATGCCGCAGTGTCACAGCAGGAGGCCATGTCAAATGCACAGTGGGTAAGGGCCTCATTCTAGGTTAGCATGTCAGAGACATCACTCGGGAGCCAAGTGGCTGGGGCAAAATACTAGACCCATTTCCTCGATTCTTAAGAAAACTGACCTCAGGATGGTTATGAGGAATAAATCAGGTTGTGTCTATAAAATGTTTAGCACAGGGCCTGAAATTAAGTAGTCAACGCTTATTCACTATTATGATTCCTATAATTATTATTATTACTGTGATTATTATTATTATCTGTCCTATGGTGGGGATAGGACATGTATAAACATGTCAGTTTAGCCTTTGGTAACAGCTTACTGATTTCAATCTCAAATTCTCTTTTCTTAACAATCTAGAAGGCTTTTACAAAAATATCTTTTTCCAAATATAGCCCAATAACATGTGAACCAACCATTGGTATATTATGCACTCTTTAGCATTCCTCCAGTTGGGCAGATTTCCCTATCACTTTAAAAAAAAATTATTCTATGCACCTTCATGAAAATAGCATTAAGTTTCTGGATCCAAAACGTCTTAGATCCCAATGGATGCTGTTCAAAGTATCATTTGCTCTTTTTCTGTCATTAATATGCAGCCCAGGAACACAGTGTTTCCATTTCATAAAAATATAATATGGTAGTACAAGAATTATAGACAAATGATGATGGAAAATTAGTCAATAAACTTTTATTATACCAGTCCTTAATGCTGTTATTAATATTGAGGAATTTAAAATTAATTTCTATCCAGGGCAAAATTTACTGCTGGAACTCCAGAGATAAAGGTGACTAGGGCAACAATTGGGGCCTCTTCAGGGACCCTGTGCTGTTTTCATGTCAGCCTTGCGCACTGAGATAAGGTCCTCCCTAATCTTACGGAGCCTCTCTGCTGTGGGCTGCTTGGGGGGTGAATGTGGCCTGAGGAAGGACAGCTGTTGAGAAGGGGACAAACTCCTGGAGAGAATGCCTGTGATGGAGAGCCACAAGAAAACACCACCATGGGATCAAATTGCAGCTCCCTAGTCATGGTTCAAAAAGCCATAAATGCCTCACCTATTGTGCATAGTACAAAAGTGTATGTCAAATCCATTAAGAGTAGAGTGTAAATGTCTTAACGCAACAATTAAGTAAGAGAGGTGAAGGCTACATTAACCAGTTTGATGTGAGGATTCCAAATTGTATATAAAATGAGCACATTGTATCCCATAAATACATTAATGTACACAGTTACGATTTAATAAAGAATTAAAAAAGTAAAATAAAAAAAGCCATAAATGTCTGTGCTTTGTTCAGTGTGGCCTTTGAGTTGCTTCTGTTGATGGCCCTGTTAATAATCTTTGTTGAATCCTGCTCAACTGAAATTTATTTATTCATTCATCCTTGTAACTGACAATGCATCAAATACCAAGCCCTAGAGATCGAAGATTGTCTCTGCATTCTTGGAAGCTATAAACTGCTTAGAAAAAGTTAAGATTTACCAGACAGTAGATCCTCAGTGTCAGACAGTGGCCCTCAGTATTGAGCCCTAAGAATGGAGCTACCTATGGTGTTCAAAGAGATGCCATCTGTACTGTGGGCCATCAAAGAAAGTCATGTGGGGGAGGGGAGGAATGTAATTATCCCTGGCAGAGTTTTCAAATTTGGGACACCCAGGAGTAATTTTTAAAATACTTGACTAGTTTCAACATTTATATATTGTCAGATAACACATACTTATTTTTTGAGTTTTCAGCTACACTTGAATACGGGGAACATGTAGCAACATAAATCTCATATTCACACATAGAAACAAGCTGAAGATGAGAAGTTGCCACCTGATTTGCATTGCCCAGTGACTGCGTTCTCCTGATACTTGCGCTTGCTACCTTTTAAGTAGGATTTTAAATAACAAATAAGATTTGGTAGGCAGAAGGGATTGAAACAGGGAGAGGGTTTCAGGATAACATACAGACTGTCAGTTACCTTTGAATTTTAGTTAAACAATAGATAACTTTTCAGGATAAGCCTATCCCATTAAATATTGCAAGGGATACGTGTATACTAAAAAACTTTCAGTCGTTTATCTGAAATTCAATTTTAACTGAAAGTCCTGTGTTTGTACTTGCTACATCTGGCTATTGTGGATGCTGGTAGAGGGGTCGGGAGATGAGGACTTCATTTCTGATAAAGGGAATGTTATAAGTAAACTAGGGAGAGGCAAATTCCTGAGCAAGGGTGTGTTGGAGTCTGCTCAGAGCATGTGACTTGAAGATACTGAGAAAAAATAAGAACTATACGGACCATTTCATGTCAGATCCCTAGATTAGCTTACTTTTTTTCACAGAACCTACCTATTATATTCCTCCTTTTATAAAGGAGAAAACTGAGACTTGGCTGGATTATGTTCTCTGTCCAGTGACACTTGCCTGGCAATTGGGAGAGGTTGGGTTTGACCGAGTATGGTTTGAGTTTGTGCTGTTAGCCTCTACTCTACAGGGCCCCCCGCGATAAGAACAGAAGGCAGAAACAGATAAGGAGGCAAGGAGTTCTTAAGAATGGGGTTACACTTTTTTTCATCTTTTTATCACCAGACCCCTGACCTCCACCTCCAAGGGCTCAGTGTTAGTTGAAGTTGTTGGTGTGTTTGTAAAATGGCGGTCACATCAGTCACTCACCAGGATTGGGAAGAGTGCAACTATGTGGAAGGGACCACACATAGACTATGTGGAAGGACCCAGCTCCGTTGCAGGAAACATATCAATATCAGAAGAAAAAGGAATTGAAAGGATCAGATATTGTAGTACCATGAGTGCACCAGACTGTGGAGAAGGGATACATCTCATTCAGATTTTCAAATTATTGTGTTCAATAAATGTCTCCTGATGGTAACACAAGGAAGACCAAAGGAAATGATCTCCTGATGGTAACACAAGGAAGCAGGCACTGTGCCTTTTCCATCTTATGTATAGCCCTCTGTCCTTTCTCTATAGAGAACAGGAAGTAGCAGGTCATTGAGTTGGGTCAAAGCACCTAATACTTGACCAAAATATCGATTATTAATGTTTCTTATTTAACCTCTCTAGTATATACCTTAATACACACACTCGGTGCTCTCAAATTGAGCTATTATAATTTATAAAATTATAAAATCAATAATCTATCCAGAGTCATCCTTTCTGGTGACAGTAATGAGGGGAAATGATGTTTTAGAGATAGTTTTAGGCCAGTTATGGTGGCTCACGCCTATAATCCCAGCACTTAGGGAGGCCAAAACCGGAGGATGGCTTGAGGTCAGAAGTCTGAGACAAGCCTGGGCAACACAGTGAGACACCATCTCTACAGCACAAATGTTTTTAATTAATCAGTGGTGGTGGCAGGGCCTATTATCTCAGCTACTCAGGGAACTGAGTCAGGAGGACCTCTTGAGCCCAGGAGTTGGAGGACACAGTGAGCTATAACTGCCATTGAACTCCACCCTGGGTGACAAAGCAAGATTTTGTCTTTAAAATAAATAAATAAATATAAAGATAGTGTTAATGAAAAATCCCCAAGAAATTTGGAGTTATTTGATATGGAACAAAACAGAGCAAAACAAAATCCCTATTCAAACCTCCTCGCACGATGATGACTTTTTAAAACCTAGCAAGGTCAGTTTGCTTTATTTTGGCGAGTTGCAGAGTCTTAGAAAACATTAGAAGTTTTAACTTTGGCGATTATTTATTCTTTATTTCCTCATAATTATTTTCCAGAACCATAAGCAGGTCCTCAGGCACTCTGAAAAACTATTCAGACACTTTTTCCTTAGCTAATCCATTAAACTAATTAACTTTGGGTACCTATTCCTTATTAACAGCTGCCGCTCTGCTTATTTGCAAAATAATAAATTTGAAATCATGGTTGTCAACTAATATTAATTATTACTAACATAATTCTTTCCATTACCTTGGCATAATTGTCCTTGCAGCAAAGGCCATGGCTCTGGTCTTTGTCACTCTATACACAATGCTTAGCACAGTGCTTGTCACTCCCTGGGAATCCATTAAATATCCATTAAATGGATGGAATGAGCTAGGATTTCCTGGTCCCCATATGCTTCTTACACATGAAGCTAATACTGGACCAGCCCCTCATTCTCAATAAGAACCTTGTCCCCACACACACACCCAAAGGACATGTTTATCCCATTTCATGTCTATTTTTTTCTTCACTTAATTTTATGGTTATCTGTATTTACCCCATTTTAGTTTCTTATCTTGATCTCTTCTTTCATGTCTCATAAGTTGCAACCTTTCCCTTTCTCCTCCACTCCATCTAACTCTAGTGAGGAATAGTTCTGGGAAGAAGATAAAAAGAGCTTTTCCAGTTGGATTCTACTACGTCCCTGCTATACATACCCAGTCTAACACCACAGAGAGGGGTAAAGTGATGATTTTCTGTGTGTATGCAATGATTAGAATGGAAGATTTTACTAAAAAAGGGACCAGCAGTAGGGAGAAAGGGAAGGTCTTATAAGGAAAGTTAAGAAGCTCCATTGCGGCCACCCCAAAGTACCTTCTTTGAGAAAGAAGGAGAAAAAAAAACTGAATTTAAATATTCCTTAGACTGATGAACCACTGTGAGAAAAAATTTTAGCTAAAACAGGATTCCAAGGACAGCACCTGTGGCTCAAGGAGTAGGGCACCAGCCTCATATATCGGTTCAAACCCAGCCCTGGCCAAAAACTGCAAAAAAATAAAATAATAAAATAATAAAAATAAAAGAGTAATCCAATATAGTTAGTAATAATCATTATTGTATTGTAATACCGGTAACTATAATAATTATAGTTTAAGACCTATTGAGCATTTATTGTATTCTCGGCATAAAGTAGTCATCAACTTTGTATGCCTTTGTATGATCATGACTTTGTATGATCATCAACTCATTTAATTGATGTTTCTTTTATCGTCATGACTTTACTGGTACAAAGTCTGAGCCTCAGAGAGGTTAACTCATAGGGGCAAGGTTACCAGCTAGCTTGGGAATTTCAGAATTCTGATTCAAGAGCCCATTTGCTTCACCTACCGTTTATGCTAGGTTAATGACCAACCTCAAAATCAGCTTCAGATGCTCCAAATTTGGAAGAAGCTATTGAGTCTTAAATCTGTAATTTGGCGTAAACCTCTGATTCATGTGGAAATGGTTCTGAAAAAAATTAGCCTAAATGGACACATTTCTCATGGGTTAAAATTTAGGATTCTTTAAAAATGTGAATTTACCAAAAGTCTAATTAAAGTAAAAATATTAATTCTCATCCAGTGATACCATCCTGGTCCTTACCTACAAGAACAAGGCTCTCTATAATAGTAGAAAACCTTCACAATTCAGAATTTATCTTCCCCTTGTTTGGTCTAAGTCACCCCCAACAGCTTTCAGCATAAACTCAACTAGGAAGTGAAACAGTGAAAAAATAAAATGAAATCAAGAATATAAATGCAGAAAGGAACAGAAAATTTAATATGCACATATTTTAAATGTGGGACTCATATGCTTATGTAGAAATTTACGTGATAGGTTAATGACTAAAAAATGAATTTCTTCTCTTTTCTATTTTTTTCCTCCTAGAAATTATGAAAGGAACCATCTGAGTTGCCCCATCAATATTTCTCCCTGTTCTGCATATGTTTCAACTGAACAGATTTACAGTAGCTCAAGGATCTTTCAGGATATATTTCCAATCAGGAAAACTTCCTATGAGACATGCACCCAAATTTATTAGCTTTAGTAATCACTGTGGTTGTGTGAGCAAAACAAATCCAAACAATAGTACATATAAACCCTGAATGTTACATGTTCATTTCTTCTGCATCAATTACAGCCGGACGATAAACTTCTTCTGGGAAGAAGACATGTCCATTTAATCAAGCTTTGCGTACCACCTTGCACGAACCCAGAAACACACCAGATATGAATGGCTACAATGTAAATGATATAGTTCCCTTATCAATTCTGGCATTCTCTGGTATCAGATATTTTGGCAGCAGGTAGAAAAGTAGCAGAGAGGGTATCAGCTAATGGGTTCTATTTAAGGACAGCTGATGAAAATGTTGTCTGGCCCATGACCGATTTTATTCTTAGTACTTAAATGTTAGTTAGTTAGTCAATTTGAATGTTAATTAGCCATAATGACAAGGAGTGTCTCTTTTAATGATCCTCTTAAAATGTGTCCAGGGGCTAATAAGCAATGGGTGCATCCCATAAATATAATAAGTAAATAAATTAGCATCAGTTAATTTAAATGTAAGCAAAGTGCGCTAAGAGGCTTTCCCTCTGCTCTCCCTGCATTTCAGTTATTTTCCTCTCAGCATCTTTTCTCGCCTCATCAATTTCATGATCTAAACAATATACTCTACAGCTGAGGAGCAAGGTCAGACGTTATTGAATTTCGTGTAAAGCAAGTGGACCTTTTTCACTTTTTAGACAAATGTGATCAGATAACTGGGCGGTTAGAATAAAGGTCAAAGAAAATGAGAGTCACAAAACTCTGCTTGTGTGAACAACAGATTTTACCATGGCAATTAATCCAGATGGTTAGGACAGTCATCAAAAATGTTAATTTGTCCAAATAACTACCTAGACTCTGTTAAAAAAAAAATCAGAAATGACTAGGTAAGTAAATGATCAAATATTTCAGCCACAATGAAAAGACTGACTCGGTGTGCAGATACCTATAGTTTTCTCCACTGGCCAAACCAACTAGAATTCCTTGCAGGTGCTCCACTTTGGATAATCAGATACAGTCAGGAAAACCTTATAAACTGGTCCCAATAGCTTATGTTTCTGTAAATCATTGCCTCTTTGGGAAAGATGCCACAGACACATTCGAGGTAGCAGAGAAGGAAGAGAGTTACCCAACAAAGATGGTCTCTGTAGCCCCCTGCCCGCTGATGCACTCACTGAATATCAGCTTCTGGGTTGTGTTTGTGGGTACAAAAATGAAAGTACCAAATCTGACCATGAAAGGCTAAAGCTTGGACACAGGAGGCATAGGGGGCATAGCCACTGGCATCTTAGACTGAGGGTGGCCTCCCTGGAGGTATCAATTACCAATTACCCTCCCTGGAAGTTCTTGCTGGAGTTCTCATGGGACACAAACCCATCTGGCTTTAAATTAAATTTCTCACCACAAGAAATGTGAACTATGTCTGAAGTTGTTGCTCTTTGAATCAAGGAAGGCTGGGATTTGGGAGCAATTGATTTCCTCTGATGGATGTATCTCATTTAATGCATTACCCACTTTTTTTTTTTCTCTGTAAATACTGGCTAATTTCCAGGGAACAGCCATGGACAGGAGCTGCCCCCCTTCTCTTTCTAAAGGGAGCTAAACAAGCTCATTTAGAATGACACTGTCTGTCCTGATTCTGTTTAAAGCTCTTCTACCCATCCAATTCTATGTGGCCAATAGCCAAAAACAAAAACAAACAACAATTGCAACAAAAAACAAAGGGAGCTTCATCTTTTTTCAAGTTAACTCAGAATCCCCATCTCTCCAAGGCCAGCAGGTTTGCCCCTCCTCCATCACCCCAGCCTGCTGACCTTTGGCTTTACCTCCTGTGTCTACCCAGCTCTTGCCTAACAGATCTGCCCTGGCTTGAGCGCAGCTAAGTCACCCCTGTGTGCTTTGTTCCTAGCACCGAGAACTTGAGGGTTGTGATGTATTCACCAGGACTGGACTTCCAGCATGGGCCCTTGTCAGCCCAGCAGCCAGGCTGCACCAGAGCCCTGGGGATGGCTCCACTTCGTCGCTCCAGTGGGTCAGTCAGGGCCACCCCTCCCTATGTCAACCTATCTGCTCCCAGCCACCTGCCAGGGGCCACTCCTCATTGTTCTCAAAAAAAAAAAAAAAAAAAAATCTGCCAATTTTTATGCCCCTGGACCCAAGGGAGAAAAAAAAATAAACTCAAAGCAGGATAGCCTCGGGCTTTGTACTTCCCTACCTTCCTCAGGCTTTTATCTAAGCTCCTCTTTATCTCTGCTATCCTTGGCAGTGCCCTATTTATTTATTTATTTATTTATTTATTTATTTATTTATTTAGGTGAACAAGGTTAGTCAGAGAGAGTACAGTATAAAACAGGGGAAAGGGGTGTGGGGGTAACACTTCAAAAGAGAAATCTGGCAGACAGTACCACAGCCAGGTCAACATCAATAGCAGTAAGTCATATTGATGTGTGTACCTTTAACAGCATAGAATACAATCAAAAATAAAGACAGCACTTTGTATCTGTGGTCTTCTTCCCCCCAAACCCGGTCTAATTATGAGAAAACCATCAGATAAATCCAAACTAAGAGATACCTTGCAAACTACCTGACCGGCGCTCCTCAAAACCATCAAAGTCATCAAAAACAAAGAAAGTCTAAGAAACTCTTATACTCCAGAGAAACCTAAGGAAATATGATTCCTGGATGTGATGTGGTGTCATGGATGGGATTCTATAACTAAAAAAAAAAAAAAAAAAAATTGGTCAGGGTGGCTCCTGTGGCTCAGTGGGTAGGGCGCCAGCCCCATATACTGAGGGAGGCAGATTGAAACCCGGCCTCCGGCCAAAATGCAACAACAACAAAAATAGCTGGGCATTGTGGCGGGCACCTGTAATCCCAGCTACTCGGGAGACTGAGGCAAGAGAATCGCCTAAGCCCAGGAGTTGGAGGTTGCTGTGAGCTGTGTGAGCCATGGCACTCTACCCAGGATGATAAAGTGAGACTCTGTCTCTACAAAAAAAAAAAAAAAAAATTGGCCAACATAGGTCAAGTGACATTGGAATAAAGTATGTACTTTAGTTAATTGTGATGCATTAATATTGCTTTACATTAGTGCAGTTTGACACCTAAGTGTATGTGGTTATTTGTCAGGAGGTTTAGACTCAGGGAAAGCTGGAGTCAAGCCCCTGAGTTGGGTCCTCTGCAAACAGAATCCTGAGCTACAAAGCTGAAACCTGATTCTGGGAACAGGAGTACTGAGAACTACTGAGGGCCCAGCTTAGAGGATGGATGGAAGAATTAGAAGTGAGTCCCAGGATTCCAAGGCTAGGAGAGGAGATTCAAAACCATCAGGGTTACTAGTTACCATCCTGGCTTGAACACAGCTGAGTCACCTTTGTGTGCTGGGATGTTCAGATCTGCTGGAGAAAGGGGAAGTATTAGGGGTTATGTCAGAGCAACTAGGGATCTCAACCAAGGGGAGTCGTGGAAGGCGAACATCGCTATTGCTGTAATAGATTTCTAAAATAAAGGCCACTGTTCCATTTAAAAGATGATACAGTCTACTCATTAAGCTTTAACATTTTAAAATGCACGTGGAATCTTTTGGCATGTCAGACACTGCATAAACACTCAGGATTAGTAATGAAGTAAAATAAAATCTTATTAACCAAGGCTAATTAGTATGAAGGTCAGTCTGAGTTACAGAAATATTTTACACGTCGTTCTTTTACTTTGTCCTATGGAGACAGAAGCAAATGCTGTGGATGGCTCTAATGCAAAGGTTTGGATAGTTTAGGTTGCTCTATGCAAATTGCTCATAAATTTACATAGTTACTGGCACTCTTGTGGACACCATCCTATGTGCCGGACACTGTGCTAAGCCATCCACATCTGTCACTTCCTTTAACCCTACTGAACATTTCATAATGGAAGGATTGTTATATTCATTTTATGGATGAGGAAGGAGGCCTATTGAATTTCATGCAACTTACCCAAGATCACTTGGATAGTGAAGCCGACACCGAGACCGAGAAACAGGGTCCCCTGATGCCGGCCGGGTCAGCACTCCTCTCTCGTGTCATGTCATCAGGCTTAGTTCTGGAAGGCGAGGTTCATTGTGGGATCTCACATAGGGTTAGCTCATTAAGCAGTTCAGTGCTCGTAAGCAAATAGGTCCATAACATTCTAGGATGTATGGAACAAGACGACCAGATTGTAATCCGAGCTCCACGACTTGGTAACTGAGAATTTGAGTAAGTTACTTAACTACACTGAGTGCCAGGTTCTTTATCTATATGAGGCATTTTTAATAGTACTAATCCCATGGGGTAGTCATAAGAATGAAAAGAGATCTTGTAATATAAAATGCAAGGCGTCATTCCTATTATGTAATAAACACCCAGTTTAACAATTCCATTTTAAATATATGTATATATCACAAAGTTACCCTGTAATAGAGCCTGCTCCTTCCGTGAAGTCCTTATGCTCTCAAAGCCCCGTGTAAAATCTCAATTATCTCCTCTAAACTCTGATATTTCTGTTATTCCTTGTTGAAGCAAAGTTAAATCTCCATATGCCTCTTTGCTGCTTCGATAATAACTTATTGATGTATCTATTACAACATGTGTCCTATGTGAGGCGGTTAGCTCTTTGAAGTCCAACTCTCAAGCTTGATTGTGTGCATTTGAGGACAAAATTATATCTCTGCCTCCCTGAAACTGAGAATAGTGTCTAGTACTTAACTAATATGCACACAAATACACACATTTACCTATATACAATCACTGAGACATATTTTTTCTTTGTATATTTATTTTTATATATTACATTTTTTTATCACTCACTTCTCCCTCAGGGTGCTGAACAAATCCTGTATCAAGAAACTGCCATAGATCACAACTAAAACATATGCACTGAAATAATGATTTACATTTTCTAAGTATTCCCCCCAACGCGTCATAGCATTGATATTATTCTTTGATTCGCAATGTCTTAAAAATTCAAAAATTGGCTAAGTCAAAATGGACACCCTAAATGCTGGAATTGAAATAGACTATATTTCATTGTTCTGCTGTGCCAGAAGAGCTGCCCCACCGCAATCATTGAAGGCTAGAGACTTGACTGAACTCCAGGCTAGTATAGGTAAGGGAAAAGAATATTCATCAAAGTCAATATGTTGTTGTTATTTATTTCGACCACGGATTTTTCTTAGGTTCCTTTTTATTTATGTCGCTACCTTGGAATTATAAACAGCAAAGCTTACAGGCAATGATAGAAAGATGCCTGATCTCACAAATGACATGTCCTGTGAGGAATCCATCTGCCTGAAATAAAATGAGAAATGCAGACATGGATCAAGGTTGTATTCTCTCACATGGTTATAACAGAGGCTGAAATTACAGGGCCCTGAGTGTCTGGGAGAGTAGACCTTCCATGTTCATTCCTCAGAGATGAATTGAAGTTATGATCCAGGCAGCATTTATGCACGCTTGCCTGTTGCCCTATCTGTCAACTTTACATTGTGAGTCTGCTGGGCCCAGCTATAATTTTCAGTTTGATAGCACAGTTGACAGTCTATTATGCTCAACACATTTTTTTAAAAATTTTTACTTTCAAAGAAAAATCACAGTTTTCCTATTCTTTCCTATTTATCAAACATGTGTGTTGCCGAGGTACAGTCTTGGGAACTTTTTTGCCTCAGTGTGGTAACATGACCCAGCCCATCCCACAATGCTTCACCATAAAGCTGGACATGGAAGAAGGCAGAGACAATGCTTCCATGCTGACATGTTTCAAAGAAGTTCATAGAGATATGAGTCAGTGGACATCCAGAGTATGATAGCAACTTCCCAACAGAGAGACCACTCTGCTTTCTATTTCAGACCTAAGTTCTGCATGACTAGTAACCAAAGAAATGGCTGCCCTTGGGAATGTCTTTGTGAGGCTGCAGAGTGCAGTGAAAGGATGCTGTTCATGTGTTTCTAGAACTCCCCAAGACAACAGAAGCCATATTCTCCTTCCTGTATCTGTTCCATTTCTTAATGTTTACTTGTCCATAGCATCGGTCTCAAAGACAGTATCTCTTCTAGACCACACCCTGGAATCAGACTCCTGGGAGATGAGCTTTTAATTACTTTTTCTTCCTGTTGTGGTCATGAGTCTCCAAATGGGCAGAGTTATTTAATAACAAGGCAAGAAAGGGTTTCATACAGCCTTTTGCTTTGAGAAAGATAAAGTTTATCCCTTCCTCATTCCAGGAAGGTAGAAATCCAAGATAATTTAGCAACTTTCAAATATTATTCTGTGAACTCTGTTGTTAATCCCCCCCTCATGACTAAAACCCCAGTGGTCCATGAGTGCTTAATTCTAGTCATAATCTTCCCTGCTGCAAATTTTCTCTTAGTAGGTTTTCTCAGGGGAAAGGCAGAACTCAAATCAACTCATAAAATAAAAGCAAAGCATACTCTAAAAACACAAAGTATATCTTCTATTGGATATTGTCTGATAGACAATAAAAGTACTAAGAGGTGGATTGTTTCTGAATATGGCAATTAAAGAACTCAGTGTGTGGAGGTGGGAGGGATGATGAGAAAATAGGGAATATCAAAAGGAAGATTTGAACCTTCCTTTCCTAAAGTATTTCTCTTTAATTCCCTCGCTTTGGGATACTGATTTGTGCTGTAATGGGAATGGCTGTCAGGCCAAGGCACTACAGTTCACTCCTAGGAATGGCAGGAGATCCCCCTTGTTCTATCTTCATTTTATAGGCTTTCTACCCAAGCTGCCCTTGATGAAGGTTTCTAATGGCCAGAGTTTCATTTGGACTTGTAAGAAGGCCTTCCTTCACATGGGATCAGTTTTCAGATCCTTGCCTTTGATGAGTTTATTTAAGCCCTTTTTTTATTGTTGGGGATTCATTAAGGGCACAAAAAAACAGGTTATATTAATTGCTTTTCTTAGAGAAGGACCCTCTTATAATTGTGTCCCACCTACAAAAGGTGTTCCACACCCCATGTTCCCCCAGCCCTTCCCTCCTTCCCTTTCTCTGCTCTACCTATTCCCCACTCCCCACCATATACTAGGACATTAATTGTCCTCATATCAGAATTGAGTACATAGGATTCTTGCTTCTCCATCCTTGTGATGCTTTACTAAGAAGATTGTGTTCCACTTCCATCCAGGTTAATACAAAAGATGTAAAGTCTCCATCTTTTTTAGTGGCTTTGAAGACACAGATTGAATTGAAAAGCACGCTGGTTTAAGAGCAAGCCATCCATTTATGCCCTCTCTGAATTCCAGTTTTATCATCTACAGAAAGGAAGGGCAGAGAGAGACACTTGTAGAAGTCTTTAAGATCTTAAGTATTTAAGGATCTCATTTTATGTGTTATTTCTTTCTACCAACTCAGAAATTAGGAAAAAAAAAAAGAAAGGGGAAAGGGTGCTTATTTTATATTTTGCCAAATTTTATCATTATGTTCACAGGTTGGGATCCAAACAAAATTCTGCAAACATAAGTTTTAATGCCTGGAGAAGATAGAGCTGGGAAGAATAACCCCATTCAAGTTCAGAGAGTCCCGATGCTGAAGGTAAAGTCAAGTAAGTAGTGACTGTTAAACACATTGAAGGCTGCCTAACATCATCCACACTTGCAGAATAAAAGACTATGTTATTGACTTATTACACTGGAAAACCAAATAGGAACTGGAGCTGCCGTGGTCTGAATGGTCAAAACTTCATTTATGGTCATTCCCACCTCAATGTCAATAGGGTGATTTTTGTTAAACCATGTGCTAAAATCGTAGAACATATCTTACTGTAAACTGTATGTCTTAGTGCTTCAAACAGACTTAAAAAAAATAAAACAGCATAAAAGAAACTAAATGGCAGCATAAAGCTGGAAATGTCATTTAGGACTCTGGAGATGTCCTAGTTTCAAACTCATAGAAATATTGCCTAATTAATGACATCCAGCATGCACTAAAATATCTTATGAAAGACACTAATGTTCATCCTTATGCAATTTCTGGTTTTTTTGGTTATGGATATTACGCAAAGGTCTAGCACATTCATCATTACCCTTATAAAATGAAGCTTTTATAATTTCATTTCATGAACTGTCCCTCTTATTCCTTCTGCCCATGAAAAATATTTTTAAGTTGTGTCTACTCCAGTAATTCAGTCAAAAACAAAGTCATTTGAAGACAAAGAAAGTATAAAGTGGATTTTTTTTCTTACATAATCACCCTTTGATCTAAATTAAATAAAATAAATACAAAATACACAACAAAGCCGACAAAATAACTAGCTGAGCAGAGTCACTTGCACAGCTTTAGTCACAATCCACAAAGGACTTCAGCCAGTGTGGGCATATATATTATTGTGTTCTTGGAACAGAGCGGGCCTTTTCCAGGCTGCATTTACAAGGGACATGGTTCACTTCCACTGCTCACTCTGGCCACCATTTTTGAGGCTTTTTTTTCTTTTTATCTGATAGATCCTTCTGGTTTAAGATGTTTTTACCAGAAGGAACCAAGGGAATTTAGCTAGGACCTTTTTAGCTAGGAGCAAGGGAATTTAGACAACATTGTTCATTTGTGAATGAAACCACACTTTGGAACCACATACAATTTCCCTTAAGACTTACTTAAACAAAGGCTGATACACACACAAGACAAACTATACACACAATAGATAATTCTCACATTGAGACGACCTCCAATTCTGATTCACAAAGGAAAAGATAAAATCCTGGCTAAGGAGATTTTTCTTGGTCTTGGATCTTTTAGAATCGTGGTCTACTGTGATGTTAATTCTAAGCTGTCCACTAACCTTTTTAGTATTTTGTACAGATTTGTTTGACACCTGCACATGACCAAGCTGGTATTCCTTTGTGTGAACTTCAAAGAACTCTGAGCCTTTCAGTTTACAAAGTTTCAGTGTTCAAGTTCTAAATACAAAATCTTAGCCAGCTATATATTTATATTTGTTCCTATTTTCTACTATGTGGGTTCTGCTACATGAGTTCTACTTTGTGGTCAAGAAGTGACAAAACTCACCTCTACTCCAGTAGATGCTTTGAAAAATATTTGCTACCTGTCAAATGGAGATGACATCTTTATCCCTGTTCCTCTTGGTGAGTTATCTCTACCTGTGCTATTTTTTTCATGTTTCTCCTCCTCTGCTTCGTCCTCCTCTTTCTCTCTCTCTGACCCACACAAATATACACCTACATCTCTGTCCACACCCACAATCTCTCTCCAAAATCATCTGACAGTGTGACAGTGAGAAAGATTATGCAGTCAGGTAGGAGAGAATCAGCCTGCTTTCAGAATTATCTAGTATTTTAAAGCACGGGCTCCTAGGCCTCACCTCTCCCTCTTAAATCAAAAATCAATAAATACAAGGGGAGTGGCCTTGAACACTGCATTTTTAGAAAGATCCTTGGGGTCTTCTAATGATCCACCATATTTAAAAATTACTGAATAAATTACCAGGTTTTTTTTTTTTTTTTGAGACAGAGTCTCACTATGTCCCCCTTGGGAGAGTGTCATGGCATCATAGCTCACACAGCAACCTCAAACTCTTGAGCTTAAGTGATTCTCTTACCTCAGCCTCACAAGTCTCTAGGACTGCAGAGTCCCACCACAGGGTCCCATCACAATACCTGCCTGGTTTTTTCTAGTTTTTTTCCCTTTTTTTTTTTTTTTTTAGAAACAGGGGTCTCAATCTTGTTCATGATGGTCTCAAACTCCTTAACTCAAGCAATACACTTGCTTCAGCCTCCCAGAGTGCTAGGATTACAGACATGAGCCACCACTCCCAGCCTCTAAATTACCAGAATTTTAAGTGGAGAAGGAAACATGTTTTGTTGAAAATGTCTCCTGTACTATGCAGAAATCATTGACTTTAAGTCACTGCTCAAATAATATTAATAGTCTGGCATTTTGCCCATTTTAACCCTAAGCTTACCCCACAGGACAACATTTTCACATTAAAAAGTGGCTTAAGATATCACATATCTCTGATAGTGTTTCACACAATCAAAAAATCCTCAATCTTTACAATATATGGTCTACTCATATCCAAGAGGGAACTCTGTTGATACTATACAGCATGAAGTCAATAGAAGTAAAACAATTTAGATTGGTGTCATAAAGATTTTCTAGATTAAAATACCTGAAGTTACAATGATTTGGACCCACACATAACATGTCAGTTCCATGAACTAAGGTCAAGATAACTGCAGTTTTCACACCTGTGGACTAAATCATCCTGACAAGCATAATGAATGTTCTATTCTGGGGACAGGGCAGGCTAAGAGTGGCAAGTCCTCAATTATGACAGGTGCCTATAGGGAGTCTGAATTATTCTACACCAGGAGCTGGTGTTTCCTCTTTACTGTTTTTGAAGAGGCTTTGGGCTTTGTCTGAACCTACCCTTAGCGTGAGACAATGTCAGTGATCTCTGGAAAATTCTAAAGACTAGAAATAGGCAAGCGCCCTTCCACTTTTGAAAAAGGAGAAAATAGCCCATGAAACCAGTGAACTCAATGTTGTAGCAAATTTCTGGAACATATTAATAAGAAGCAAGCAGACATCATAAAAACCGGCACAATCACCAGAAACAACTTAGTGAATCCTTCCAGCTGTGCCAACCCAACTTCATTTCACACTTTGACAGGTTATTAGATGAGACAAGAGTTTAACAGGCCTTCAGTGAGGAATTTGCAAAAGTCTCTCAAGATACCCTCTCAAGTTATATAAAGAAAGATGGGTTCAATGGCAGCACAGAAAATAGATTAGAAAGTGGTTGAATGATCATAACTAAAAGGATCTATGTCTTTCATGATTTGTCGTCTAGTATATTATCCTTGTTTCGCTCAAGTTCAACAAATATATCATCGACATGGTAAAAAGATAAAAGAAATTCCTGCCAGTTATGAAGGCTCCAAGTAAATTAGGAGATAGTGCAATGAGTTGGATGGCAGGTTCAAGACCCAGAGTGGTCTTAAGAAATGATCCCTATCAGACAAAATTGGGATAAGGGCGAGTTCAAGGCTTGATCCACCTGGATCAGCTACACAGGGAGGCAGCAGGAGACATACAGGTTAATGGCAATTAATGTCAAAAGGGACTCAGGGGGGTTATTTGTGGTTCAACTAACATGAGTTAGTAATATAATTAAGCCACCAAAGGAGCTGAAGGCTCCATGCTTCAGTCTTCATGAACATCATATAGGTTTTCAGAATGATGATGGTGGTCATTTGAAAAGCTAGGAATTCTACCATAATAGAGACCTAGATATTCCCAGACTCCTGAGCATGCTAGATTTTCCTGTATAAAGCTACCACACTTCCCTACCAATGTGCTTTGCTAACTCTTCCTTCAAGCTCTCAATGTGTAGAAGGTGCAAAAAATCAGAACCAAAGGTGCCCTTTCTCTGGGCAATCTGCAGCCAACAGCCATCAGATCACTTCTAGTACTATATTATACCATTTCTAATTGTCTATTTCCACTTCTGTACTATGAATGGCTTACTCTGTTGACCATTATTATATCATCAGGTTTACCAATGTTTCCCACCTAGGTGATGTTCATTTACTGGATTAATGAGTAGGAAATTTTGATAGTAATCAGGACTAATGGAGAATTCAAAAACACATCCCAAGACAACTGATTGAAGAAACTACAAATGCTTACTCTAGAGAAAACAAAATTTATGGGGGTTCAACTATATAAAAAGTCAGAAATGATACAATGTATTCTACATGGTATCAAAACTAGAAACTTTGAGGAGAGACATTTTAACATGGCTCAAGAGATAACTTTCTATACAACTATCAAGAGTAAGTTTGTATGAAGGGAAATAAGTTAACACACATAGGCATCCTTGAGCACAAGCTATTTGGCCACATTTCAAGAATGCCATAGAGGTATCTCAAGTATAAGATGGGAAAGTGGACTGAATCCTGATTTCCACAAGATTCCTTGCTGGTATGATGAAATCACAAAACATTCACCTACAGTTCACACTCTCTTTCTCTGTGGAATAATAGGGATAAAACTTTCACCCATGAGAAATTACATTCATGGAAATATCATTAGAATAAGCGTCTATTAACTCTTGATTTGACTGCATCTATTCTAGGAAAGTGGGTAAACTTTCATAAGTAGCATCAAATCTCTTAGCCTATTTCTTTTTCCATACAACCAAAGACTCTGTTGAACTAAATGATTCTGAATACTTTCTGGATATATAATCTATGTTATGTTACTCAGTGCCTTTCAATGACCTACCCAAGGAGAGTAAGTTGTTTCTCAGATGATATCCATTACATTACATGCATTATAGCTAAGTCTATCAGTGGCCAAATCTACTGAATTAGAACACCCAATAATTCAGTGTCAAGACTGCTAGATTAATAGCTAGATATTGAATTACATTTTTAAAAAACTCTTTCCCACATTAGATCAGATGGGTTTCAATGGCCATGATTACTACTGAAGGGAGTCTGGCTGTCTGAGTTTCCACAGCTACTACCACAAATGATGGGCATTAAAGTGCTGCAGTCACCTTCTGGAGAGAGGCCCAGCCTAATCAGGACTCACAATTTTTTTTTTTTTGCTCTGATACTGGGAAGTACAGCCCTAGCTTTAGAAATTTTCACATAACACTGTGCTGAGGGAAAAAACAAAACAAAACAAAACTTGATCTCAACATCAAATCTCTTGACATCACATTAGAATAGGTCATCTCTTCCAGGAATATAGCTCCCTTTAGGTCACATCAAAATCACAACCAACTTCATAAGAACTGGTAATATCTAGTCATTTTTATTCAACTTCCAAAGTTCCATCTTGCCCTGGACTGAATTTTGCTTCTTGGGTTTGTGTGACTGTGTGTATGTCAGTGTATGTGAGTGTGTGTGAGCGTGAGTGAGTGTGAGTGTGTGTGTGAGCGTGTGTGTGTGTGAGAAGCATGAGCGCTTGTGAGTGTATGTTTATGGGTGTGTGAGAGCACGTGTGTGTGTGTGTGAGAGCGTGTATGTGTATGTGTGAGTACATGTGTCAGTGTGTGTATATATTGAGGGGTGTTGTTATTGCTGGGTTTTTTGTTTGTTTTTTTTAAATCAAATTCATGAACCAGCTGAAGTGATTCCTTTTGAAGATGTGGATTGCTTTTGTCACAGAGATTAGGGAGAGAATACTCCAGAAAGTGCAATATGATGAGCATCTTCATGAGAGCCTAAGAAAAGACTAGAGAGAGTCCTACCAGTGTGACAATATGGTGACTCACAGGAACTAAAATGGTTTTTAATTCACTGGGAATACGAATATATTCTCTTTGCTCCTTCATTTTTAGTTGCCTTCAGCGTTCTGTGAATTCCATGATAAATAATTAGTATGTATCTTAATTATTATTTTTAATCACTCTAATGCAGATAGAATACTATTCCATACCAGGCATATTACACAATGACTTGTTTAACTCACTAATGACCCTATAAAGAAGGTACTACCATCACCCACATTTTACAGATGAGGAAACTGAAGCAGAGTGGATGCCATGTGTGTCCCTCAGAGTGCCCCTTTAGGACCAAAGGGCTCATTCCTCAGCGGCTCTGAGCTGCTATGGTGAGCAGCTGTACCTCCCCTAAGAGTTACCCCCAGACCAAGGAATCTGTTTTTCCCAGGGCTACACCTGCCCCCAGGGTAGCCCACACCTGAATACTGATCATTGGTGGGAAGCACAGAGGAGAAGCTCAGTCCACTGGCCTTAATTCTGGACCTTGAAAGGCCATTAGGTACAGATGCATCTCAGCTGCAGAGGTGCCCATTGATCACCTGAGGCTTCTATAGTAGCAAGTGCACCAGAATCCAATTGTACCTTATTTCCATTCCTGTACAGGTGTTATTTACTCCCAAGAATACATCACATTTAACCTCCTGCAGCAACTCTCCATCTGAAAGTCTGTTACTCAAATAACCCAATCTACGACAAGTTTCTTATCAGAGGTCACAAGCAATCCAGCTTCTTTCTAGATCTAGATCTCTGAACCCTTTTTATGTCATGGCACACTTAGAATTCAGTTCTAACATTGTGGGGATTTAATAACCTACTGTTCCTACTATACCTACTGTACCTTACAGGGAATTCTTTTCTTTTCTTTTTTTTTTTTATTCTATAAAGAAAAAGTAGGGCTGGATTTTCTGATGTGTAAATGCCTTCAAATCTCACATTATGGAATTGTATGATCCTCATACAATCCACTTCAGATTTCATACATAACATAGTGGTGAGTAGGCAGGGTCTAGAATCACAATGAAGAAAAACCAGATCAATATCCTCCTCATGCAGTTATTATTGTGTTCTTTATGCCCTTGGACACTTAATTTGCTCTATAAATATTAGTTTTCTTATTGGTAAAGTCATGGTATTATTAATACTTACCATAAAAGGTTATTATAAGCATTGAACGGTGATAGATGAGAAGTGTTTAGCATTGTCAAACATGTTCCAAATGCCCAATTAATATTTGCCTTTTGGGGCCTGGCTCAGCGGCTCACGCCTATAATCCTAGCACTCTGGGAGGCTGAAGCAGGTGGATTGCTTGAGCTCAAGAGTTAAGACCAGCCTGAGCAAGAGCAAAACCCTGTCTCTACTAAACATAGAAAAACTATCCAGGCATTGTGGCAGGTGCCTATAGTCCCAGCTACTGCTAAGGGAAGAGGATCACTTGAGCCCAAGAGTTTGCGGTTTCTGTGAGCTATAAAGCCATGGTACTCTACCCAGGGTGACAGAGTGAGATTTTTGTCTCCAAAAAAAAATATATATATATATATATACATATACACACACACACACACACACACACACACATATATATTGCCCTTTTCTCGTGTTTGGTGGTGGTGGTAGTGGTGGTTGGAGATAGAAATGTTCTATCAGTGCCTACACTGTATTTGCCCTGAATTTCACACTTATAGATGACTTAGATCGCTTACCTTAGTGAAGTGAAGTGATCTTCTTAGTTGAAGAACAATGCTGAGAGGCATCAGTAGGCCATGATGCTGTGGCCTGTCTGCCTTCCAGAATGACTCGGAGGCAGTTACGGAAACATTTACACTCTAGTTAAAATACCATGTATTGGGACTAAACCCAGATCACACATGGTTCAGACTAAAGATAAAGAGTTAAATCTAAGAAAGACTTAAATACCAAAAGGCCTAAGAACGATGACTCTATAAATGGGATAATAGTCATAATTAATGAAGAAAAAAAACTGCTCATATTTCCACTACAGCCCATATGAGAACAAACGGACAAAAATCAGTTCTGGATAAAACTAGACGGACTATAAGGAAAAAAATTTTAACTCTGAGATGGGTTAGCACCAGCATATTTGAGAAAGGGATGCCCTGTGACCTCTCCTTAGGGATCCACAGCTAATGGATCCCTAAGGACAGAGATGGGATGAATGCACCTCTGCGTATACCAGTTAAAGGGAATTTTATCTATAGAGGGAAAGATGCCAAGTAATTCCTTGCAGTTTCCAAGCTTCAATGATGAGGCAAATTTAACCTACTAAATACTGCCATCCCCAACACAGGGACGCTGACAAGGGGATTTCCCAAGGGATTCCCTGAGTCAAATTTCCCCTTACCCAAGGCATAAGTGAGCTAGGGGTAGGTATGTTCAAAGAGTAATAAAAACCACTCTCTAATTAGATGCGATCTCCTAGCCAGAGCACCAACAGGGCAGCAGAGTCGGGCACTAGTAAATTAAATTTTTAAAGCTCCATGCAATCACTCCCCTGACGTGCCCTCTTCCTTAAGCTCCAACTCTCAGTTATTTTTTATTTATCGTAATTACTTTAGTAATAAGATTTGTTTCCTTGTTATTATATATATTCCTGTGCAGAGTAACAAAAAAATAATGGCCTAAAAAGAGTTATGTTTCTTATTTATCTCCTTGGCCGTTAGTTATTGGGCCAAGGGGAAGGATGAAGGAGCAGGGAGAAACTGTAAATAGAGAAGAAAGTGTTCCCTGAGCAGTGAAGATGTATGGGAGCATATTTGCAAGAAGGGAGCTGGGCAATGAAGAAGGAAGGCTCATAATTCAAAGGGACTGGGTGGCCCAGAGAGATAAATAACCAAGGAAAAGGTAAGAGGGAAGTCAGGCCCGGGAGGGGGAATCCACATTATCAAAGTGTGCGTAATGCCTTTTGACTTCCCAGCTTATTAACTCTGGCCTGCCAGGTGGGGGACACAGAATGAGAGAGAACACAGGGCTCCAGGGCAACCTCTCCATGTTCCCTTTGGAGGCGCAATTCCTTCTAGTTCCTGACAGGGTATAGATTTCTAGGAACCTGGGCACCCATGATCTTGAAGCTTGGGTACAAGGAGATTCTCTTCTGTCTCAATTTCCCCTTTAGGCACCTCTCATCTAAGACTGGGAGGCACGGGCAATCCCCGGGCTATGGAAGACAGACTCCACAGTCCACAGATTATGCTCATTACAGATGCTCCGAAAAGCTTTTGGAGACTCCTCTATGGAAACTGATTATATGCTGGCTTCAAACAGCAAGATGCCAGCTATTTTGTCCATTCCAATGGGCCAAGAAATTTTATTTTAAAACCAGGCACGAGGAGGGAAAAAGGCATTAGCTAAACTCCACAGTTCCAACCTTCCTCTAATGCTGTGGGGTTTGGGCACCATTTATTCAGTCCTACACCTACCACCTAAAATCGCAAAGACAATCAAAGCTTTAATAAGCTGTTTATGTGTATCTAAAGGAACCTTTCCCACTTTTGGCCTTGTCCCTCCCTCTGCAGAATTTCTATCCTACTGCCATGGTTTGTCCTGGGTCTCTCTGAGAAACTGAAAAACACAAAGTAGGACAAAGATCACTAACCTCCTAGACTGGTCATTGGGAAGAGCTTTGAGGTCCTACCATGAAAATTTACACATCGGGACGCAATAAGAGAACCTTTATTTCTGTATAGTGCTAAAGAGTTTTGAAGTCCTATGATGTTCTGTCATGATACTAATCAAAGGCAAGGTGCAGTAGTCAGGGCTTACTACTGTCTAGATAAGTCGAACAGACGGAAGAAGAAGGTTAAAGTCATGTGTCCAAAGTCACACGGCTGGAAAGGTGTGACTTAAGCTGGGTCTTCCCTTCACCTGGTCAGAATTATTTGCCCTCCACCATCATCCCAACAATCACAGATGGGGAAAAAAAGCTAAATCCAGGGAGAATGAAAGAAAAGCAAAAATTATTTCCCCTTGATAAAGGCAATGAGATCATCTTACAGCTCTGATAACCAGGGAGGGGTTCTCCCTTTCACTCCGCAAAGGCAGAGCGTCCTCAGAGTAAATAACAAAAGAAAAGGCATCCTCAGCGTTTGCGGGGCTTATCAGGGCTGTGCTTCCAATTTTCCAGGCACAGACTTCCATGTGTATTCAGTAGCATTTGTAACATTCACTCCTAAGTACATGGTAGATGTGATGGGAATTAAGAAATAACAAATCTATGTAATACCCAAGGGTAGACTTCTAAGCATATGCTGAAAGAACGTGTCAGGGGTGGAAATGCTAGGAAGAGAGACGTCTGAGGGGAAATTGAGACAGAAGAACAGATATTCACATATGTCCCCACCATCCTGCACCCCTGCCCAAGATTTCTTCCTCCTGTAGGAAGATCAGAGGAGGAGGAGGAAAGGAAAACTGCAGGAATACAGACAAACATCAGAAGTTGCCCAGCCACTGAAAGAGCAAAGCATTTAACAAAACAAGTGCATTTCCCCAAGAGCCTCGGCCCCAACTTGATCAATGATTCTGCAACACTGAATCATTTTTAATTTAATGCTTCTGGGAAGTGAGGGGGAAACCCATCAACTACAGGCACAGTTGGCAAGAGCTGGGTATTAGCATTTGGCAGCATTTATTATCACTGTTTATGATGGTATAAATTAGGTTTATGCTGATATAATTAATAACCCTAAATTTGGGAATAATAAATAGTAATACTTATTTGAAGCTGAAATTTCTGAGGAAGGCAAATGGAGTCCTCTTGTACCTGGCTCCCTCTTTGTGTACAGGCTGTGTTGAGGATGGGGTGTGAGTGAGGAAGCCCTGGGGAAGGCACTCCTGAGCCAGGCCCCAGCACTATGCATCATTTAACACTCTGCAAATGACTTAGCAGCAGGACCTTAAAGAGTTCTCAGAGCAAATAATTTCCATTTTGATCTCTATGAACAAGTTCATGGACAAGATTCAGGATGTTGCATTTCCCTGTAGAACCAGGGCCCTCAAATGTTCTCTCCCTCAAATGTTCCTGTGGCTCATGTACAGAGGTTTGGACAGTTGCAAACAAATGTCATGTTCTTTATGCGTCTTTCTACCTCCTTCCCGTCTAAAAAGGCATAATGGATGCCCTGCCAATTGCCTACAAAGTATGATTTGAGAATTACTAAAACACATTTGCAAGGAAAAAATAAAGGCAGAAAGCAGCTACCTCTGGATTTTTTTTAAATTGTGTCTATCTTTCATTGTTTTAAGTTGTAAACAAACAATGAGATTAAAATATTACTATAAATTTTTCCTTTTTTTTTTTAATCTGTCTGGGAACATATCCTAGCATTCCAAATAGCTGAGATTTTAATCCCTACTTTTTTCCAGTGAGGGCAGAAATTAGATGAGGATAAATTATAGTTCCTTAGACCTCTTCTTGATCAGAATAACAATTTTTTCCCATTTCCAAAAAGAAGAAAAGAAAAGCAAAGAGAGTTTGAACACCCTTTGCCCAATTCCCCTAATAGTGTCTTGAGCCAAAGAGACTGAGGTTGCAGTGAACTGTGAGGACATCACTGCTCTGTGGCCCCAGACAACAGAGTGAGACCCTATGTCACAAACAACAACAAAATATGAGGAGTCCAGGAAGCACTGAATCAGTCCTGATTCAATGAGAACCCCCCCAAATATTATAACCAGGCCTGTAAGACAGCAACAAGTTTCTTTTGGAACTTACCATAACTATCCATCTTTTTATCTTGTTTTCTTGTTCAGAAATTGTTGCTAAGGGATCCTTGGCTTGGCAACACCCACTGTATTTTACGAGAAAATCCTGTCTTTGTCCTCAAGGCCACTGTTATCAAAACCTTCCAGCCATCCTCAGAGGCTCCATCACCATCACTATTACCACCACCCTAAGGAACTTCTCTATTATTACTGACTCCTACAAGCTCCATGGAAGCCCATGATCACTTGTGAAAGACAAGTGCAACCTTCTAGGTTACATCTCCAATCCTTATGCAAGGATTACCTCTTTGCTGATCCCGCAACATATAGGCCATTTCTATCATCTTTACAAAACCTATTAATAAAAGTGTGTTCAAAGACCACTAATAAATGTGAGAACATCAAGAACAATGTCACATAAACAAGCTGGGTAGACTTCACATGTGGAAGTTCAGGCATGTGCAAGGGAGGTAGGGGGGATTGATTTTATCCACAAGGTATACCCCAAAGGAAGAATGGCTAAAATGGATGAAGCTCACAGGGCAAGGATCAAAACACAATAAAACACAAATCTGCCTGATAATATGCCCTGAAACAAAATGTCAACACCAGAAATAGTTCAAGTGGAAGTTAGAGAAACTATGTGTTAGATAAGTTAACAGGAGGGCTCAGGAGCTGAGACTTTTAAGCCTTTTTATTGTGAGATATTATGCATCTCAAGTCTTTCCACGATGATGTACTATGACCTGTATCAGTAAAATAACACTATGATTTCCAAGCCCCTTTCAGCCAAAATTGTTTGAATGACCCAGGTGCCTTAAGTTCCATGATAAAAGAGTAATTTTAGTCCTAAGAAATAATGGTAATGATGATGCATGCCAGTGTTATTGAGAAGAAGCTGGCCTGACATTTGGGAGCCCATAATAACCACCTGTGAGCTGGAAATACTGTGTGTCCAGGCCAGCAGGAGACCCAGTGACTAAGACCACATTAAGCTTTACACCAGAGGCCTGGTGGCGCCCCTGATCTGGAAGTATGAGCATTTGAAATGCAAGAAACTATAATACTTAATCCCTGAGTTTGAATATTGCCTTGGGCTTGTGAGACCTTCTCCCAGAAAGTCAACAGTGAGCATATTCTTTTCTTCTTCCACCAGAAGGAAAAACTGAGCAGAGCCTGGAAGAGCCAGAATTCAAACTAGACTTAGGCCTCCAGCCCCTTTCCATTCTCCATCAGACCCCAGACAATTGTACGAGAAAATGTGGAAATGGGATCGTGCCCCTCAAGCGGGCCTGCATAGCTGTTTTCTATTCATTTAGGCTGAGAAAGCGTGCTAGTGAAATCCTTGGTCAATCAACCAGGAGAAGCCAGCCACTGATGACCCAGAGATTCTCTCTGTAGTTAAGAATCAGACAGCATGAGCCACTGAGTTCTGTCTGACCAGGGAAAACACTGCTTTGGTGCCTTGTTCAACTTAAGAGTATTTTTATTTTTATTTTTTTAGTATTTTGAGGAAGAGTTTTGCCCTGTCACCCAGGCTAGAGTGCAGTGGCATTTTCATAGGTCTCTACAACCTCAAACTCCTGGGCTACCTTAGCTTCCCCAATAGCTAGGACTATAGGCCCATGCCATCATGATACTGAGCTAATTTTTCCTTTTTTTTTTTATTGAATCATAGACAGGGCGTTCCTCTTTCTCAGGCTGGTCTTGAACTCCTTAGCTCAAATGATTCTCCCACCTCAGCCAACCAGAGTGCTAGGATTATAGATATGAGCCACCATGTAGAGTTTAAAGAAGCCTCATCACCATCAGAGGTCTGAATGATGCTTCTTAGTGAAGGACCAGCCTCTCAGTTTTCCCATGTGTTTAAAGGACAACCAGTTACTATAAAAAAAAGAGAAGAGTCTCTGCTCTGTGCCCAGTATTCTCTGTCCTAAAACAATCTCCACAGAGAAAAGAAAAATGGTGTCTGGGAACTACTGAGCTAGGATGGCCTGACCTATTAAGAACACATGGGAGCCTCATTTATCATTCCTTTTCTTGTATATGTGTATCTATTATAATTTTATTTTTAGTCTGTAGCTCTGATTTGCTTTCATTTAGCATAGTTTACCACATTTCATCATTAGAAATTTATGCCTTTCCTCTTTGTATATTTTATCATCTTCATATTTTTAACCTTTTTAACTTATCTATCTTTGTTTTGTGCTTAGCCTTTGAAGCTGGTCTATTCTCAGCTCTTTAACATTTAATTCAGTCTTTAAAGAAGAAATAATTACTATTTCATCTTTTGCAAATCATTATTATTTATTTAAGTCATTTTAATTTAATCTCTTGAAGTTTTTTTCATTTTTTAGCATCTATTTACCATTTCATCTCTTCCATTTCACCATTTTAATGTTGCTCTATTTCCTCAGTTGTCTAAACTTGTGTTTTTGCTCCTTTAAAGCTGACTTTTTAAAATTGTACATACATTTCTCCTTTGTAGCTTTTTAAATTATTTTTTTTCTTTTATTATTTTTACTTTGTCTTGTATTCTGTTCCCCCAACCCCCACCAAAGGATACATATGCTTATCTATAGTAAAAAGGATCACCTATTACCATAGGAAAGACTTTGTTCTTTATCCACAAGTTGTAAACAGGTCTTTATGAATGCTCATCCTGCCTCTCCCACCAATGGGCCTTGTGACCTTGGGTGTCTCATCTGACATCTGAGCCTCATCTCCCAAGATTTGAGAATGCTGACCCTCCAATGAACCTCATCAGACACTCCCATTATATAGACGAACTACCCCAGTCTTCTTTTTGTGAACCAACATTCCATTTAGCTTGGGTGACATTCTTATTATCACTGTATCCAAAATCCAGTAAACCCAATTGATAAAAATGATTTCTCTGTAGTAAATATAAATAAGTAAATATAAACATTGGTCTTAATTGTGAAGAAATCACAGTTTAAACCCTGATTTCACCATTAACCCACCAAACAACTTGGGCAAGTCATTTGATTACCCTGGATACCAATCTGTTTCTTTGTAGAAAGAGAGTGCTAGACCAGATTCTTTCCTCTGCAATTAATTTCCTATGATTCTCTACCATTCTATTCAAAGAAACCATAATATTGGCATCAATATATTGATAAACAGAAAGTACATTGTTATTTATACCAGAAGACGGGAGACCAAGGGAATTTATTCCTAGAATACCAAAGCCCCTCCTATCACATCCACTGGGTGAAATGACAAAGCACAGGCTAGCTGGGGCCAGGTGTTGACGTACTTGCCATTGATGACACCATCTGGATTGAGCATAGGGATGATCTTGAAAATGAAGTTTTCCCTCAGGAGCTTAGCCACAGGGTCACCGCTGACCAGGAACTCCAAGGCTCCCTTCATCACCCAGCTGGCATTGCTTTCTCCTGGATGAACTCGGGCAGTGATCACCTGATATGGGCGATGTCCTGGAGCAAAAGGGACATGGACAATTAAACCTTAATATACTTCCCATTTCCATTAAGATAGTCTTCAAGGGGGCGGTGCCTCTGGCTCAAAGGAGCAGGGGGCTGGCCCCATATGCCAGAGGTGGTGGGTTCAAACCCAGCCCCGGCCAAAAAAACTGCAAAAAAATAATAAAAAGATAGTCTTCAGAGGACCAGATATATAACTGACTGGCATGAAGTCCAAGTAAGTTGAATGCTTCTTATACACATCTGACCTACATTTACCCATTTTCCACATTCTTTCATGGTCTGAATGACTCCAGAGAGCATAAAGACTCAAGGCTTTAGCAATGTATTTTGAAGCCACATCTGGCCTGAGGTGGAAAATGTGTTTTGATTGATTAGTGATGTCTGTTCCCCACATGTTAAAAGAAGGAAGGAATTGATTAGTGATGTCTGGTCCACACATACTCAAGGAAGAAATGGAAAGGAAATGACATCACACCAATAATTCTCTGTGTCTATTATGCCCTTTATCCAATTTTGTAGCTTTTGTTTGACTCTCATTTCCTTTTACATCCTCATCCAATTCCTTATTGCTCCTACGCTTACTCTAATGTCCAAATATTTGCTAAGTATAAATACCCTAGCCTAAAAGTTAGTAATATCTTTCCATATCATTCAAATCACTGAGTTAACAAATATGTCTTTTCTTCCCTTAAACAGTGACCTTTTCCCTTATTTTATTATTGAATGTACATTCATGGCATACAATGTGATGTTTCAATGCACATATACATTGTGTAATGGTAAAATCAAGGTAGTTGCCACATCCAATACTTAAAATAGTTATTATTTTTTGTAGGGATAACATTCAACATCTTCTCTTCTAGCTTATGTTGAAAAGTACACTACGTTGTTATTTGCTATGGTACCTTAATGGTAACAGAACACCAGAACCTCTTCCTCCTGTCTAACTGTAACTTCATACCTCTCTTGTTCCTCCCTCCCTGCCATGCTCTCCAGCTTCTGGTAAACACTATTTCACTCAGTATGGAAGTTTCATCAATAATGTGATCCCAGGAATCCTACTCCTGGGAATAAATCCAAAGGAAATAATATCAGTATGTTGAGGCAATATTTGCATTCCCATGTCATGTTTATTGAAACTGCCATGTTATTCCCAGTAAGCAAAATGTGGAATCAACCTAAATGCCCACCTAAAGATGAATGGACCAAGAAGATATAGTACATAGTACATACTTACATCCAGACACACAGGCACACACACGATGGAACTCTATTCAACCATAAAACAGAATTAAATCCTGTCATTTCCAGCAGCACGGATGAATCAGGAGGATATTATATTATGAGAAATAAGCTAGCCACAGAAAGATGAACACTGCATTATATCACCAATATGTGAAATCTAAAGAACCGTATCCTTTTAGAGAGCACAAACAGCACCTCAGATTGTGCATAAAGAAAAACTGAACAACTCTCAATTACAGATCTAAAAGCAGATAATAGAACATAAAAAATAAACTTACTTTTTTTTTGCAGTTGTTGGCTGGGGCTGGGTTTGAACTCACCACCTCCAGCATATGGGGCCCTACTTCTTTGAGCCATAGGCGCTGCCCCAAAACTAAACTTTTAAGATATTTTAATAAACTTTAAATTACTAAACTATAATTCAGTTATTATATTACCATCAACTGAAACAAATAAAACCCCACACTATCTGCCTCTTCCAAATTTCTGCCAACAACCATGAATCCCCTGAGCTCTAGATTTAGGGAGTGTAAATCAGTGCATTCTTACTATGGTGAGAGCAGGTGGCTTCAGCTCCTGTGGGTCATCTATACATTGGAAATAAACTTCAGCTACGTTTTCCCATAAGCAGGTGTCTTGAGCATATTCCAGTAACTATAGGAAACACTGAGCAGAAAAAGTTGAATACATTATAGAGGCCATAGCACTCATCAGTAGTGACAAATATGTAAGCAAATAATGACAAGTGAGCTAATGGAGGTGTATACAAGGCACAAAAAAATATACAATGGAAGAAAGTAGGGACATTTCCAGAGACATAATTTGTATTTTAACTGGGTCTTGCCAAGTAAATAACATTTACCAGATGAGAAGGTGAAAAGGGTCTTCTAAGCAAAAAAAAAAAAAGACACATTCAAGAAACACAGAGAATTCAATGCATTTAAAAATGAAGTTAAATTTCTGAAGCAAAGAACTCAAGATGGTGAAATATGAATTTAGAAAAGTAGGCTAGTATCAAACTGGCAAGATCCCTTCTTACATGTTTGTTACAGTATTTGGACTTTATCCCGTTCTCAACCATGGAGTAAGCCACTCTCTGGTTTCCTCTGATCAGCAATGGAGATATAGCAGAATCAGTTACCGGTGAAAGAGTGAACATTTGCTTATTATCTCTTGGTTGTCTGCCCAACAGCCTTTCTCCCCTTCTTCTTATTATCAAAGCCCTGATTTTGTGGGGGAAGGAATTTGTCCAAATTAAAATACTCAGTTTCATGGATCCTCTTATAAGCAGAAGTGGTCATTGAACACAGCTGTGGCCAGTGAGAAAAAAAGTGAACCCAAGGTGAGTCATTAAGGGAAAACTAATGAAAGGAGACAGTTTCGCCTGGCAGACATCAATTTGGTTTTTATGTCTCATCTTTTGCTCTTCTTCGTGTTTGCACCTAGATGTGATGTCTTCAGGTGAGAACACCAACTTGAAAATAAAAGTCACATACTAAGAATAGTGACCATAAAACTTAGTAAGAGCCAAGGTACTTGAAAATTTCCTAAGCAGCAATACCACACCTTCAATGGTTTCTTCAATACTTCTGGGTATTTGAGAACCATAAACTAATACTTGGCTAGGCCTTCGTGATCACATTTCCATTACATTCCCTTTCACTCAAGTCTAACGTGAACATAAGATCAGGGTTAAAACCATCCCTGTATTAACATTACCCTGAATGGCATGAATTCAGGTGGGCTTTCTAGATTAAGGAGAAGGGAGTGAAAGAGCAAAATGTAGTGAGAATATTTGACATATACATTTCAGAAAAAAAGAGTTAAGAACCATTACTTTTTTTAAAAGGGAGGCCGTGGTAGTTTTTCAACAAGAGGAAGACATGCCAAAGATGGTGTTTTAGCAAAAAAAGCCTCCGAAATTACTATAGATAATACATTTGCCCAGTCAGAGACAGTATGACATAGTTGATTACAGAACAAATTTATAAGCCACATTGTCAGGATTCAAATTCTACTACCACCATTTTTGACCTCAGTTATGGGATTTTTTGAAGAACTTGAGTGATGGATTTTGGGCTGCTATAACAGAATACCATAGACTTTGTGGCTTACTATCTATAGAAATTTGTATCTTAACAGTTTTGGAGACTGAAAAGTCCATGATTAAGCCAGGAGATCCTGCAGAAGGTATGGGTAGACTTTCCAGTTCTTAGAACCTTTTTTCTGCATCCTCATGTGTGGAAGAAACAACTGAGCTCCCTCAGGCCTCTTTTATAAGGGCACTAATCCCATTCATAAGGCCACCACCCTTGTGACCCAGGCAAATCACAAAGGCCCCACCTTCTAATACTATCATTTTTGGGATTAAGATATCCACATAAAAAAAATTTTTTTTGGGAGGGGGAGAAAAAGTTTAGTCCATAGAAGATTAGGTGATCTGTATGAAAGACTAATTGCTGACTAACAGAAACCTGGTAAATAAGCATGTTGTGAGAAAAGAAATAGTTAGCCAGCTGAGCACAATTGAAATTAACTGGAGGTCAACTTTCCCACTATATCACTTGATCATAGTCAATTTCACTCTTCCAAAGCAAGCTGTGTTGGCACACCAGTGAAAAGCTTGTTTAGAAATAAAGAGGCTTGATGAATTTGTACCCAATCAGTATCCTATTTTCAGTTCTATAATTCCATATCACTGTCTTTGAGATTTTTGAACTGTGTTCATTTGCAGTATATTGGACAATAATAGTTAAGTGCTTCAAGCCTGGCAAGAAGAAATAAAAAATAGCTTAAGAGCTTGTGAATTTTTGACACTAACTGAACACTCTCATTGTCTGGGCCGATTGGCTTCCTTGCCTGATATGCCCAGTACAATGCAGCACATTTGTCAACAAGTCAAATGCGAGCTCTCACAGTGTGCTTTTTTCCTTTCGAGAGTCAGGTTCATAATCTGCTATATTGTAATACACCACACGACCTAATAGGTTGTCCCAGCATCCTGAAGAAGCAAATGAGGAAAATGGTGGATTCTCAGGAAGACATAAGCAGCATTTTAGCCATTTCTAGTTGGTTTTCCTCTCCTCCGCTCTGTGATTTAAGACAATTTTGCAGTCATATTGATGAGTTAAACTTATGGAACCATTCAGTTGTAGCAGCAAATAGTACTCTAGAGAACCTATAATGGACAACAGCTGTAAATAGTATGCAACACACAAGCCATGTGTTTTTCCTTGTAATTGACACTTTTGGTCTTACTAACTCATTCTGCTTAGGGTTGGCAAAAACTGGTAGGTCTTTGTATTTTCTTTTTTTCTTTTTCTTCCTTTTTTTTTTTTTTTTTTTGCTGGAATTGATAAAATCTCTTCCAGAGACCACCACAGTCTATGGAAGAGACATGGTTTTGGCCACTTCCTAATTCTTCAATCTACATATTGAATTTATGTCAGTAGAAATGACATCTGTAAAGAGAGATTATGAATAAGGAGGGGATAGAATAATACCTAAGAGATATCGAGCCTTTAAGTAAATGAAAAGTTAAGTAAAAACTGAAGACATGTGTGATGATAACCATGTGTACCCAAGTATATAAACACCCATTCATTTATTCCTTCTTTCTTTCAACAATATATATTACGCTCCCACTGCCACTCTGCAGATTCCAAGAGAAATAATGGTTTTTGCCCTGGGGAAACCAATAATAGTCTGTGGGAAAGACAGGCATGCAGATAATTCCGATCCAATGTGATCAGGGGCATTTGTCAAGACATTTTCACAAGCAAGCATAGTGGAATACTCATTAAAACATTACTCATACCAACACAAGCAACTGAAAATGACTTAAATGTGCATTCACAGGGAAGTAGTTAAGGAAATGATACATAAAACAGAATATTACACAGCCATTAAAAATAATACATAGGTCTTTTTCTGTTGATACAAGAGGGTATCTGTGACACAATAGTGAGTGAAAAGAAGTAGGAAAGATTTTTGCATCATAGAAGGATCCCATTTGTATATAGTTGAAACATTCATTCAAAAGTATCTTACATAGAGATGCTTCTGCAAGTGGAGGTCATCTGGGTAATTTTTATAGCTTATGTTTGCCTTTTTAGCAAATGATAATCATATGCCAATTTTCATAAAAGCAAAGTATTACAAATACTTTTTCCACAGGGCACCACACATAAGAAAGAGTAAAAAAGTGAATTGTCACATAAGATTTAGCATTTGATGTAATGTGCCTAGGTGTTTTCCAGGTAAACAAAAGAAAGGGGGCAAGTAGTTGAAAAGCCTAAGTAGATCTATTTGGAGGTCATAAAGTACATAACACCTGAGGGAAAACAAAGTGAATGTATGTGCCTGAAGCACTAGCTACTTGGGAGGCAAGAGGGGGAGTTAAGCCTCAAAGCTGAGTTTGTACCTACGTCTGTGGGCCTTGGTAGGGCATACTAAGGAGTTTGGAGAATAATCTTGCAAGCTGTGGAAGCACCATGGAAAGTCATTATGAAAAGGTGTGATAGGGATGGGGCTTCCAGTTGAAACCAAAGAGTTACGGGTTAAAGGGCGGAAGAATTGCCAGGGGAGCTGATTGTGATGTCGAGTCAGCTAACACGAAGACCAGCAAACCTAGAAGACAGTGCATGAAAATAAGATGGAAGGAAAATGAGCGAGGGAGGAGGGAGACAGGGACAGGAATGGTAGAGTACATGGTGGGAAAATTTGCATGCCTGTGTGGATATAGCCCATTAATGTTTCCCACAAAAGGGAGCACAGTATTCACGTTTTATTCACTGCATGTTTTATTTACCAATATATATTGGAGACCTGTGTATATCAATATGAAAGGATGCTTTCATCTTTTTATCAGCTTTATTGTGGTATAAGTTTACATAAAATAAATTTTATCCATTTTAATGTCTCAGTTCAATGAATTTTGACACATGGATACAATGCTGTAAAAACCACATGATCATCATATAAAACATCATTATCATCCCCCAAATTCCTTTCATCACTCTTTACTAGGAACCCCATTGCCCCACCCCTAGCCTCTGACCGCCACTGACCTACTTTTGCTACCATGGTTGTTCTCTTTTCTGAAATTTCACAATAATTGTATCATACCGTATAGAACCTTTCCGTCTGGCTTTAATGAAATACTTTTGAGAGTCATCCATGTTGTCAAATGTATCAGCAATTTGTTCCTTCTAATCACTGAGTTATGTTCCAGTGTTCTACATAGCAATTTCTTTACCCTTTCATCTGTTGATAGGCATTTGAGTTATTTTCAGTTTAGGGTTATTATGAATAAAGCTGTTATGATCAAAGAATATTGCTGGCTGCAATGTTCCATACACACCAATTAGGTCAAGTTTGTTAGTCATATTGTTTGTATTTTCTATATTCTTACTAACATTATGTCTGTATGTTCTATGAATTACTGAAAGGGATATATTTAAAATCTGCAAAGATGTTTGTGAATTGGTCTATTTTGCCTTATAATGTCATCGATTCTCATTTATTTCTAGGCTATGTTATTCACCGTATACAGAATTAAAATTATTTCTCTGATTAACTGAACTGTTTTATCATTCTGAGGTATCTCTCTATTTCTCCTAAAGCATTCTGCCTTAGTGTCTCCTTTGTCTATATTACTATGGCTATTCTGGCTTTCTTCTGATTAGTATTTACGTATACAGTATATCTTTTTATCCATTTACTTTTAATCTTTTCATAAATTTTCAAGAAGTATTTGTTTCTTGATGCACCACATGGTCGAATATTGTATTTTATTTACTCTGATATTCTTTAATTTTCTTTTAATTGGAGCACTTAGTCAATTTCCATTTGATGTAATTAATGACTGATGTGGTTTTAAGTTCTTTTTTTTTAAATTAAATCATAGCTGTGTACATTAAAGCAACCATGGGGTACAATGTGCTGGTTCATATACAATTTGAAATGCTTTCATCAAACTAGTTAACACAGCCTTCACAGCACTTTCTTCGTTATTGTGTTAAGACATTTATATTCTACACCTAGTAAATTTCACATGTGCCCTTATAAGATGCAATGTAGGTGTGTTCCCACCAATTACTCTCACTCCTCTCATCCTCCCCTCTTCCCTCCCCTTTCCCTTCCCTTTCCCCTTCTTCTTGGGCTATAATTGGGTTATAGCTTTCATAAGAAAGCTATAAATGCGTTTCATAGTAAGACTGAGTACATTGGATACTTTTTCTTCCATTCTTGAGATACTTTGCTAAGAAGAATATGTTCCAGCTCCATCCATGTAAACATGTAAGAGGTAAAGTCTCCATCTTTCTTTAAGGCTGCATAATATTCC